>JAWLRI010000180.1:5619771-5660290 GCA_034781795.1 Crypturellus tataupa
TTTGTGCCTGGCTGTGTTGTCCTTCCAGTTGATGTCGGGGAAGTTGAAGTCTCCCATGAGAACCAGGGCCTGTGACCGTGAGGCAATATCTAGTTGTCTATAAAAGGCCTCGTCAACTTCCATGTCCTGGTCAGGCGGCCTGTAGCAGACACCCACCACAGTATCTCCCACATTAGCCTGCCCTTTGACCCTTACCCACAAGCCCTCAACTCGCTCATCAAAGTCACAGACATATTCCTCTTTCTGTCCATATGCTACACTTGTAGATCAACTCTGAAAAACTGCCTCTGCCACAATTCAAACAAAAATCTGGAAAAAAATAAAAAGTAGTAAAGGACAACTTGAGGAACAAAGAGCTCTGCCACTGACTGGCCGCTCTTTATAAATGCAATTAATCTATAATTAATTATTTTCCCCTGCTTGCCAATGTCTTTCAGTCACTTATTGGTTATCTAACAAACTTCTGCAAGACCACAGGGCAGGAATGGGAATTGTCACTTGATTCCATCTGTGCTACTTTGCCAAGACAATGACGGAGCACTGGAATAGGTTGCCAAGAGAGGCTGTGGAATCTCCTTCTCTGGACATCTTCAAAACTCGCTTGGATGTGGTCCTGTGCCACGTGCTCTCAGTGACCCTGTGTGTGCAGCAGGGTTGGACTAGATGATCTCTAGAGGTCCCTGCCAACCTTAATGATTCTATGATCTGGAAACACAACACAGTGCAGCAAGGCCCAGCAGCAGAGGATGGCTCCCACTGAGCAGATGTCTATCCCACACTATTCTGCTGGCAACCACAAAGCGACCAAAGAAAGCAGCTGATAGGCAAACTTTGCTTAACCTCGCTTGTTAAATTCCATTTTAACACTCAATGCCCTGATTTACTAGGAATCACAAGTCTTTTGAAACTTGAATGCAGTCAATCAAATTTTTGTGTAAAGGGGTTTCCTACAAGGAAGTGCCAAATGGAAACAGACTTCATTTCAAGGAACTGTTTCCCAAGCCTATTAATTCTTCAGCATGCAAGCAAGAGAGAAGCGGCAATCACCTGGGTAACTTCCCAACAACCTTTCCACGAGGAGACAGCCTGTCTTGGGGAACGCTGAGTTAGGCAGGCAACATGCTACTGTAACCGCTGTGCTTAAAACTGTGTCCTGCTTTGTGTGTTGTAAGGATCTTGGAGCTGTTGGAAGACTTTTCTAAAATAAAACAATACCTGTGATTAACCTATAGAACAAACACTTCTAAAATAAAAAGCTGGTTTTATGGATAAAAAATACATTGCCTAGGCATACTGGTTCAGTTTGTTGTTTTGTATCAGTGAGGCTGTACTGAAAAAAATGAAAATTTAGTTATATATGTATATAAATTTACTTTCTTCAGTAATTATTTCACTAGGAATGCAGAAGTGGACAAATCTTCAAACAGCAACTTTATAAATAAAGGATTTTTTGCATGGGATCCTCCACTTAACACATATCAGCATGCTTAAAGGAGTCTAATTTTCTATCACAGACAAGGTTGTAAGCTCTCTCTGTTATGAGCTGTGCCTCCCTTGCAGAACTCCTGGGCTTCACTGAACTATACACAGAACTCTTTGCAGGATCAAGGTCTCCATCATTAGTTTATATACATAAATAGAAGGCTGCTTGCACAGAATCTTGCACTCAAGTTTCTTTACACAAAAGAAAGCCACAGAGGTTTGCCTGCTCTTAAATCATGTACTAGCTCTGCCTTTTTTTTTCTCCCTTAAGTGAAGGATGTATTTGAAAGAGAATTAAAACACTAATGGCATAAATTAGTATTGGACTAAAAGTAAATTATTTGATAATTTTAACACTCCCCTCAAGCCGCTATGGGGAAAATCACAGAGGAGAATCTATTCCCTGTCCATTGTTCAATACAGAGTAAGACTGCAGGGTAGACCACGTTCTCCCATGTCTTTGGTAGCTTTGGAAAGATTCAGCTTGGAAGGGAGAATGTCAGAGGGGACAGAAGACAATTCTATGCCTCGTTACCTTGATAACAGTGACCAGCTAGTCCTTCCCCATCCTGGAAAGAGTTTGGCAGAAGAAGTGAGTCAGATTCAGACTCTGGACTATTTCTGTAGTGTTGTCAGCAGCCTGCTTTACCATCAGCATCCACGTGCTGAAGTCCAGAGAGATGACCACGACAAGCCAGTGTGATCAGGACAAGCCAGTTCTCCACCAGGCTAGCTGCCTACATGCATAGATAGAGTATGTGCAGGGCATCCAAAGAGGACTGTGCAACCTCTGTGAACCTGTGCAACTGCATCACACCCTACACAGAAACACTAGCCAAGTCCCACTTGGCAGATGATGAATTCAGGCTCAGATAGTGACAGAGAAGCTCATGGCAGAACTGAAATCAGGTTCCCCAAGAGCCCAGTCACCATTCATGCTACATGGTCCCTTGTCTGTCCTAGCTAGAATTCCACAGCTCCTCCACACTTCTGCCTTGAGGCTGGTAACAGCAAAGCACCCATAGAAATACCGGAGACACACAACTAGCAAGACAGGTGGCCACCCTGGGAGGAACCAAAGCCATTTTCCTTGCAATATCTCGCGTTTTCTTGGTGTGGATTCTAGGATTTGGTAAAAACATAACCCAAGTGAATTGTGCTGTTATTGTAAGGTAATGCAGCTAATGCTGCAAACCTGATTGGACATGACTATGATCGATAGAGATAAGCAGAAGCAGCAGCCAGATTTGTTGAATAAATGAATTCTTGCAAGCTACTGGCTCAGCTGCTCCATCAGTGACAAAACTCCCATCGATTCCAGTGGGAAGTAGGATCAGGCTCTCATTTCTGTCACTGCAGATTTCAGGAGTCTGTTATATAACAAGCGGTACAGAAGTAATTAGCAACAAAAAAGAATCCCCCTTCTTTACCCCCAAATTAGTTGGACCTCTGCACCTACAATTAATCATCTTTGTTATTAGTCTTTCCTCAAAATTGTAAAACAACAGCACAGAATGGCAGCGCCAGCATTCCTGCTAAGACCTTACAGCCCTCATTAATAAACTTAATAGAGGAATAGAAGTATCTCAGGAGTGTAGTAGGTTATAGGCTAAGGCTTTCCTTTGGGTGTAATTTTATGTTCAGAAGTTATGTATTTATTCCAAGGTCTCTCTCTTTTTTTTTTTTCAGTACTCATTTATGCTCCTTTAGTGATATCTGCAAATTGATAAATTCAAGGCTGCCAACTTTATCAGATGAAAAAGAGAAATTAAACCCAGAATTAATCAATCTGCATAGTGTGAAGATTAACTCCCTCACCCTACAGTTCAAGCATCCTTTGGTGCCAGAGCCACGTCCTGGAACTGCTCCATCCATAGAAGTAAGCAGGAGACTGATGTAAATGCAGTCACAGGGTCAATCCAGCAAACACCCACTTACCTTTGTGCACAGAACTATGTACAGGGATAAATTATACCACTGTTTAACCACATACAAACCTAGACCCGTTACTTAAAGTTTCTCTTGTTTTCTACCAGTGCCAAAGAAAACAAGTCCAGAGCATCCATCTAGTAAATAAACACCTGCATGTCTTGCTCAAAGCAAAAAAACACATTTGGATGAGAAAAATTTGGTAAAAGAAGAGGGTTTTACTACTCTCACCTGCTCAGCCCATCAACAGCTGACTAAACAATAAGTAAAGCCATAAGACCATGTTAGGAGAGAAAGAGAAACCTGAGTAAAGGTATTTTTCAGATGTTTAACATAATGCAATAAATAGTACAAGCACGGAGTTAATACAGAATCGCCACGCAAGAGAATTGCACAGATGCACAAAAATAACCGAGTACCAAAGGACCATGTAGTGTGGTCAAGGGGGAAAAAAAAATGTTTTTTATTGAAGCACTTTGCACGGTCAGTGTTAACCTTTACTGACAGTCATTTAATATTATTGCACCAAATGCTGCACTTGATGAAAAATAAGCCTAAGGCACATTTCAAAATAACTCTGCATCAGCCAATTTTTTTTTCCTACCTAAGCCTATAGTAGAATCCCCATCAAATTCATTGGAAATTGAGTTTGGCTAAGAGCGAGCATTTTTGAAAATCCGATGTTTCAACATTCATTGAAGACAGTGTAGATATCCCTAATGCTAAAATGCTAAATTCTGGTACTTGTTATTAATGTTCTTTGACATTCTGCTCTTTTTTAAGTTATCAGATCTTGCTAGGAAAAACAAATCTGGAAACAGTGTGAATGTGAAGTAAATGGGGTGCAAAAATAGAGGCCAATAACATAGTTTATACTGTCCCTAGGGCACAAAGAAATGTGTCCAGCAGCATTTGGATTAAAAATAGCCCCAAACCATCAAAATGCAGTTACTTTATTTCACAGCTTTAATGTATTTATTTCAATAGCTTTAGTTCATTACCTAGTTAATAAAGTGAATTAGACAACGGTAGTGCAGCAGTTAGCACTAGTGCTTTCTATTTTTCTAATAGTGTCCGAGATCTGTTTGCCGGGAAAGCGGTGCTGTTGCATGGAGACTCAGCACAGCCTGGCACGTGCTGCAGTGCTCTGGGTTAACCTCTGCCTCTTTTCTTCTCACTAGGAAGAGAACAACTCTAAGAGCAATTTTACTGATTTCAGATGGAAACCTGAACTGAGACATGGAGAGAAAAAGGAAGGAAAAAACTCCACTTATCTCCACTTATCAAGATTCTTCAGAACAAAGACCAAGATAAAACACGACAGTAAAGTTTTTTTCTCCTGCATCATTCACCCTATAGCCTTAGGAGATTCCATGCTGTATCCTCCTGTGATCCAGTTTATGGAGTCTCCTCTGCTTCTTCCTCTATACACTCTCACATCCCCACACTTTTTGCCCTGTGAACTGAAGCAATGACCCATTCCTTGTGATTAAATTAGCGTAAGTAATAAGATATCATAGAGCTGATTGATTTCCCCAGCAATAGTTATTAACCAGCTCAATTCAGAGGAAAGCAGAGCCATTATTCTAAACATTGATTCCTGAACAGGGCTGCAGGAGAGGAGTATGCTAGGACATATGTAGTGTGCATGCAAACAGCTCAATCCAAAAAAAGAAAGAGAGGCCGTTCCAAGCCCCATCTTTCTACACAGTAACAGTTTTTCCTTAGAAAGCAAGAGACATGTTGAGTGATTAAAAATAAAATCTTTCATATCATGAAAAAGATGTGTTGTTTAGGTCAGAGGCATTATGAAGTTGCTACAACTCTGAATTTGGTTCAAGGTGGTAGAGACTGAAATTTGTCTCATTCAGGCAGTAGCTTCTAAGAAGCTTAGGCTCATAAGGTTGGGGAGCTTTTCCCATTTTCTTATGACTAACTCACCCAGCAACAGACACAGCTGGCACTGAGTCTCCTCAGACCAAAACTCAAAGGCATCTGCTGCTGAGCACACCCGATCAAACACTTTAAGCTTGCCCTCTCCCCTTTCAGACCGGCTTCCCAAGCACTGCTGTGTCCAGGAACTCTCATTAGTTCCCCTCCAGTGCCAGGGGCCTTCTTTCTGAACCGCCAGACATCACCACAGCGTGGATGGTTGTGGATCTACCATGCATGACTGTGGATCCACCATGGATGACTGTTTCACTATCAAGAAGTAGCCTTGACACTCCAAGAAAGTCATGAAGTCCCAAGACAAAACACCAGCCTTCTAGACCATATTCATCATAAAAAGATGGCCATTTTTGATCTTTCTCCTCCTCGTGATAATTGTCAGCCTTGCTGAACTAAAGTCTGACTTCTTTTCATTGCCAACATCACTATTTCACCTACTTGGTGTTAGTGTAGAATGCCCACATTTACTCCCCTAGGGTCCTCAATCCTGACACAAACACATGGGAAGACCGTATCTGTGCACTGAAGCACTTCTGCTTCCCAGATGCTGCTTTCAGCACATTAACATTCCTGCCTTCTGGGTCCAACTGTCCTTCCCCTTATGGAAAGGATGACAACAGTCTCCCCTTCTCAGGGCTCTGCTTCACTTCTGGCAGGCTGTTTCCATCCCCTAGTTGTCCCCAAAGGAGTAAGCTTACACAAGGTTGGCTGTCATTGCAACTGACTTCCTAGGATCATCAAGACTCATCATGTAAAATCATGCTTGAAAAGGTCCTAAGGTCCTGGACACCTTTCCTCCTCCCAGAAGAGAGGGAAGGCACTGCTGTTTTAAACTCCTTTTGTCCTTTTCCTTCTGCTCCAAGACCATCTCCTGCTTCAGACCCTTGTCAAGATTTGTTCTTCCTTCTTGCTGGTCTATTTCTTAGCATCCTCAAGCACTGTGATAATTCAATTCCCTCATTATATCTACATGAAAAGGTGAGTGAAAGCTGTGCCAAACACAAGCTACACACAAAGAACATGAACCTATGGCAGTTTCCAGCAATGAATGCTGAAATTGTCATAACATGGAAGAAGCCACAACATAAAAGAGTACCGCTGTAGTATCAAAATAAAGACATAAAACCACCTGCACTCAATCAGTCCAAGGACCTAGCTAGTACAAGAAGAGAGGAAACATGCAGTAATGTTCTTCTAGAGAACCAAAATGCTAAGGTCCAGACCACATCAGTACAGGAACTTCCTGAAACAAAAGGTTTTCTGTGGGTATTTAATTGCCCTAGACAGACATTTCTATCATGAAATAACCTGGTAGTTTTTTGAACCCATGTAAACTTTTAGTATTTGTATCCATAGCTTAAGTCCTCTTTGAAGACCAACTTCTATCTATTCACCTTGAACTTTCTACACATCTATCTCATTTGAAGCCCTCTCGGTTTTTGCAAGGCAGGTAGAATTTACCACGTGGAGGAAAAAGGCAAGTACATTCAGTGCCGCAGAGTATGGATAACCTCAAGAAAGCAGATTGGTACAGATGACAGAATAAAAACGATGGAAGTCAAAGGAAGTTTGTGGAGCCAATGGATGAAGTAGTCATACACTCAAGCTATTAGTAACACTAAATAGCAACAAATAGCCCCACAGTAGTTCAATTATACTGCCATCAGTTTCAGTCCTGGCCCAAGTAGCTCTCTCCTCTTCTAGAATTCAAAATGAGATGTATTACACTTTAAAGAATCTGTGTGAGTGTATGTGTGCCTATGGGACTTTTTCAAGTCACTTATTTGTCTGAATGCCATTGATTTTTCTCCTAATTGTTATTCACTATGCTAATTTCCCTCACAAATCTCACATGCTATTGATCAAAAAGTAATAAACTCTCCAGCAAACAAAACAAGCATTATTGCAATGTTGGGAAAACATCATTTAATATCAATACCATATTTGCAATTATCTTTAACCCAAATTTCACCCGCAATGCAATGCATAATCAAAATCAGAGCGCTACAGGCAAAAGGGTAATATTAAAAAACTCCCACTAGACTATTTTCTAGTAGATTATAAGAAGAAAGGCTGAAACAGGACAATCTCAAACACTTTTAAGATATATAGTTAATGCTATAAATAAATGCTGCTGAATAAAGTATAGCCTCCCTTCTGTGTCTCCTTCCTTCTGTTATTTGGAGACAGTCACCATGAAGATAAAACACGAGGGCAGTATCAGCGTCTATGCCAAAGAGCAATCTAAAGAGGACCATGCCTCATTTAAGTTGTGGTTTATGCATTTTATTTTATTTTTTGATAAGGACACACTGGATCCAATCCAGTTTCCAGCATACATCCACTGATTTTCCTCATCTTGAATGATAGTGGTATTAACTGAGTGGTAGCAATTTATGATCACTGAAGACCTGAATCTTGTCCAAACGTTATGAAATTCCCCAAATCGTCAGCTGTCTTTTCAACCCATAATTTTCTAAATTTTGCCTGTAATTTCTTATTTTCATCCTGTTAGCTTGAAAATTATTGCTACTTTTCTTTTGCTGTGCTCCTAAGTTCTCAAATATTTTTACTATCAAAAAAATCCACATCACGTGTTCTCTAATAAAGAGTCCTGTTCTGCTTTTTACACTGACCTAGCTTGAGCCTTCCCTAACATACTATCAATGCAAATCCTAATCGAGTTAGTGCAAAGTCAATGAACTTAATCAGGTGTAAAATTAGTACAAAGGAGAAGACCAGGTCTTGCAGGAGAGCAGAGAATTATCCCACATTTAGGTGGTATAGTCTGGTTTTTATTAATCCAAATAGAAAACATTCAGCTCTGTTTTTGCTTTCTGTATCCCCAAAGCATTTCTAGATAGAAAAATCAACTGTTCATGCTTCAGCTCACTGTGTTCATTTTTGATATACTCAGATGGGAACCTCAGCCTCTACTAGATGGTGAATAGTGAACAGGGTCTGACTGCAGACAGAAAAGCATCAATGGAAGAAAATATATAATAAATTTTAACAGTTGGAGAGTAAGCAGCAGAACAAGAGCTAGTCACACAATTGCACCAAGCTATGCATTTGTGGGGAATTCAAAATCTGATTGAAACCTCAGAAGATACCTTTATTTGACACCACAGCTCATCTTTATTTTATACAATATTAGGGTCTGAATCTCCAAAGTTCAGAGTTTTAGGATCAAATGTTCCAGTTCAGTCCTACTCTAAGGGAATCTAAGGTTCCTCCTTATTTTCCCAGAGTTTTCCCTTCCTGCCCTCTTTGGACATCTTTTACTAGTCCAAGCACATTCAGATTCAAAGATATTATTTCCAAGTTGCATATTTCCAAGAGCTACATGTCACAGAACGTGATGAACACAGAAATCTGTAGCGTGGGTGGATTTGTGAAAGAAGAGCTTTTGAGTGTGGCCTGCCATTCAACTCTGCACCTGGCAAAGAGTGAAAACAATCCTAGCAAGCCAACTAAAACAAAACAAAAAAAGCAGGAACGGAATCAGCAATCTCAGGGCAACTCTTGCCACAACCCTCCTCGAGTTTCCCAAATCCCACTTTCTCTCCAGCTGGAAGCACAGCCAGGTTTCTGTCACTAAGCAAAGCCACCAGCAACTGCGTGACCAGCCATCTCCTCAACAAGGATCATTGAGGGAAGGGCCTGTTGCCTCAACGGTGTAAAATGGCATCGCTCCAGTCATGACATACCAGCTAAGGAGTCAGGCCATGGATTTTGCATCTTAATAGGTAGAGAAGGAATTAGTTATTGGTTTTTATTTCTTTAGCTCTGCACTTATTACTAATTTCTGCCTTTATACTGCTTTGCATCCAGCACACCCTTGTTGGCAAGGAAATGGTTTCTCTGGTGATACCAAGCTAAGGTGTCAATCCAAACATAGGAAATAATATAACTCTGAAAATATTTCTAATTAATTCCCTAGTATTTGAAATTCACCTTCTGCTTCTACATACACTCATTTTAGTAGACTTTTGAAAATAGGTCAAGCTTTAGAATAGTCTGTAATGAAATTAATAACTGATGGCACCTCCTTCCTTGCATGGCTATGTTCACTCCTCACTCCACTCCAAAAACAGATGCAGCTGAAATAAGTGGCCTAACAATAGACAAGGAAAGCTTTTTAGATGCGAGCAAAGAAATTCCCTATAAGGTTGGTGAAAAGACTTGGCTTAGTGAAGATCATTAAGAGTAGGCAATAGAGAGCATAATGCACATGTTTCCTTATGAAACAGAGACAAAGGAATATGAGTTAAAGATGAATGAAAACAAATTCATAACTTATAAAAAAACCTGTGTTCTGTGCAGCCCACAAACACGTTATGGAACTCATTGTATCATATAAAGCATCACCGATTTAAGCATTTATGAAGATTGAAAACGGGTTAGTCATTGGCATTGATAATCAGAACAATAAGTTACAACAAAAAGACAGAAATATGGTTGGGTACATGCTAAGTATTAACTTCTTGAGATAAAAATACCTTATGCGCAAAATGAAATTCCATGGTTACAGGGTATCATGTAGGTTCTCTTCTGAAGTATCTCAACTGCTACTGATGGAGGCAGGATATTGGACGAGAAGGTTTATGAATCTGATTTGCTAAGGCAATTCATAATTTATTATTTACTGCTTCTGAAGAGGGCAATAGGTGAAACAGTACGGTGAAGGCACTCAAGGAATCATTGCCCCTAAAACCAAGAACATTCTGAGCAGAGATGCCAGTGACTGAGTACGTGTTAGGCACACACCTGTGAATAAAACATTCCTTTTTGATGGAAATAAAGTAGCTACATAAGGAAGAGGAGGAACCTTTGTGCTGCTACTGTTTAAACTATATCCATCACACAAACATGAGCCTTGTGGCTCCTGTACCTTCTCTGTACACTAAAGCTAAATGTGAATTTATAACTGTTCAACCAGAGAACATATTAAACCAACAGAGACATGTGACATGTGTGTGCACACACGCACCCCATCTCCCCCAGAGCAGAATATCCCCATCTCTGGTTCTCATTTTCACTTCCAGGAAAGCTGTGCGAAGTTGCCAAAAGAAGGAAAAGCTAAAGATTATCTGCAAGCATTTTTCTTGTCCTACAGAAAACAGATTTTTAAAAGTAATAATAATAAAATCAGATCACAGGTGCAGAACCAAAGAATATCTGCATTTTTCCCCCTCAAAAGAAGACAGAGCCACAGCCATAGCAAGCAGGGCATGATTCGGTGGTCAGAGCATTTGGTCAGAGATGACCTAGGGTCCGTCTTTGTTCTGTCCAGTTCTGTGTCCAGCTAATACACTCGGTTCTCATTTCAGGTAAGAAATTCCACCTTGAACCAAGAAAACTTTTCTGAGGAAATCACCACCAAAGCTGCTGAGTCCCCAAATCTCAATTTAAATTAGTTTTTTTTTTTTTTATTTTTATTATTTCAGAAACAAAAACCTTTCCTTTAAATAAATTGCAACTAACTCTAACATTGACAAAGCTCTGAAACATGGCAAAAGATGATGTAGTAAAGAAATACTCAGAAATAGTCCCGCATAATATTCATAAATATTGTGCTTTTCTTTCTGTACCAAATCCAGATATATCAGAACATCCCAAATATTCAAAATGATGACTTTGACTCAGCTTAATGGCTTATTCACCTTTGCTAGTGCTCTCTCCCAATTACAATAGACTACAGAACACAGTCAGCTACAAAACTAAATGAACCCGCTCAGTGCAAGTATCATCATGTCTGCCAAATGCCTCATATAGAAATAATCCTAAAGTCTTCGCCGTTTTTCTGTCCGTGGATGCCTTCAAAAGACACAGTGAGGTATATTAAGCATACTGGTCATCTTGGACAAATTTTGCTAGATGCAAACTTTGCAGTTCATGAATTATCTTTAAGCAATCACAGATTGTTATTATGACAAGTTATCCAATGAATGGTTCAAATATTTATATTGTGCGCTCAGCCACTGAAGGACATCCTTAAGGTAGGACCTTGCTCAGGAATACTGCTATTCCCTAGCTGCGAACATAGATCTTGCTGCAAACAGCACTCCTCCTTTTCTATCACTAGCCATGAGCCAAGTCTTGGTAGCCCAGAACTTGCCAGCTGAACAGCTCACGATGATGTGATCACTGCTTCTCCAGTCACTGCCAGCTTCACTGTCACTAAGTGACTAATGAGTTCTCAGTTTTTTCAGAGGAAATCCCAGTTGTAGGAGTTTTCCTTTATTAAAGTCACTTTTTTAGCCACTGCAAAATTTAGTTAAGATAAATGAAAAAGAAAAGGAAATTATCCAGAAGCCTCTGCTAGGTTAAGGAGCTCATTAAAAACACGGGAGATGTTTCTTTTCAACCTGAATGAATCTAAATCAATTCCATCCAATTGTAGGATGGAAAGTTCCCTAGTTTTCTTGAGGATTTTTGCCTCTTTAAGAAATTTTCCACATGCCAAGCACTGCAACCTACGCATCTCAGTTCATGGGCGAACATTCAAAATCTGTGATAGAGAATCAGCTTTGCAATCCCTGTAAATAAAAACAAAGGGTGCCAACATGAGATAGACAGAATATCCCTCTAAGCGCTGGTTAAAACATTCTCTGAAGTAGTTTAACTTCCTTGAAGCTGAGGAAGAAATCAAATGTGGATCCTGTGCATATACTGGGCAGAAAGATCCCATCACAAATCTCTCCCTTCCTAGAAATGTAGAAATACTTCAAGTCTTACCAAAAAGAACGTTATTTTGAATGAGGGGGAAAACTCTCAACCCTTCACCACATTTTTTTTTGTCCTACCCATGACGCAAGGTGCACTGGCTACACAACTGGACACCATGGCAAAGCTGTAGCCTGACCTTCTCCACAAAGGGTTTTCAAGATGCCTTAATGAACATTTCCAGGAAGAATTCATTCACATCTGAATACTTCCCTCTACTGTTCTCATGAGAGAACATTTTTGAAAAATCCATAAAAGACGTTATATCTACTTGTTTTTACTCTTCAACACTAGACCATGCAGACCATGCTGGGCCAAACAAAAATCTGCAGCCTGAAGCCAAGATTTAGATATCATACCCCTTAAACTTCCCAAATTCTCTTGTCACCCTCACCTACAACCAGTAACTTGTCCACAGTGATGCTGGTATATACTTTGTTTGGGTTTTTGTGGTTGTTGTTTTTCTTCGTATTATTGGACCAGCTTATTCTGTTTTTCCACTCTCAATCCAGTCATACTTGGTCAGAAGTTATCTTCAACAAAGTTTAATAACAAGAAACATTCCACAAAGGCTGCAGAGCATTATTTTGTCCTTAACATACTGGGAAATATAGTGTGTGGGTTTTGGATTCTAGGATCCAGACCATCTGTTAAACCTATCAGAGGTTTGAATTGCAATTTGCTGTTGATTTAAAAATAGTCTCAGCATTACCCTGTCATTTTCTGTAAATTATATATTATTTAGTTTGCCATTTTTAAATATTATAGCCTCGTCTTCCCTCTTCTTTTATGCTTTAATTTAGATTCCTTATCATCTGCACTGGTACCGTTCTTCCCTCCCAGTAACTGATCCTCTCTGTGCCATGGAGCCCTCCAGCCGCCTCGCAGCCTGGAAAGCAGGGTCAGAAGTTACAGCTAACGTTATAAATGGAGCACAACTTCATTGCTGCAAGATGTCACCTCTGTATAGCAAACAAAAACCAAGAGTTTATGTATTACTGTGGATTTCATCAGTTTACCTTGCCACAATATTAATAACATATCTTGCAGTAACTTATATTACAGCTGTTGAGACCTGCTATTAATGCATCATTGCTGCATGTATACCAGAAAACTGATAATTTTTCCAAATTTTCCTAGAGCTCCTCAGTCTTTACCATTTTATTCCCACAGAGCCAAGGTGGATGCAGTTCTCTTACTTCATCTTCCTCAAGAGACCCAACACGTTGCTCCATAGACTCTGCTGTGGTACCGCACCCTATGTCCATCCCACTGAATGTTGTATGTGACTTGCTTGCTGGGACTATAAACCAAAGGGCTTCAGCCCATCCCAAAAGGTGGGCAAGAAGCCATTTCTAATGCAATTTTTGCTTTTGCAATAAAAATGGCTCTCCACCAGCATAATTTAGCAGCAGATACAGCAGAAGTTTGAGATAACTTCTCAACAAATAACAAATAAGTTTTTACACTTATTTGTTGCTCACTTTCAGCTAAGAGCACACAGACTCGAGGCCCACATCAGATACCCTTTCTGAAGTATATTCTAATTTTTTTTTCCTCTCACATGTTCCTGCCTCTCCACTTCAGACACCTGGCAGGAAAGAGGGCTCCTTCAGGAGTTGGTATGTTATTAATTATTTGTGGGACACACACATCTGATGCAGTGGCACTCAAACATTAAACTCAGCCAGCGTAAGTGAAACTTATTTCTCATTACTCAGTTGTATTTTGTTTTAACTATCAAAACTGCAGCTGTCATGAATTTGTGTGGCTGCAGATGTGGCCACATTAAATATTAACTATGCACAGTGAGTTACATACAAGCAGCTCCTGACCTAAGAGTTTACAAACTAAAGCAGGATGATAGCCAACAGGTAGAAAAAAAAGAGGAAAGGAAGAACAAGGAAATAGTAATGTGACAATCCTTGAGAGTTTAACAATTTTGTGGATTTTTTTTCCTTTTAATAATCCATGCCAAACGGGGATACTTAGGAGTTATCACACCTGTAGGTGCAGAATAACTCTGCCTCATGCACACTGAGACCAGATTCTCTAAAAATCTGTGTAACGTTCACTGTAGCTACCAGATATACTGCAAATGGTCTGTTTGCAGTATATCCTCAAGACCGCTCTTCTCCAAAGTTTTCCAATTGCAAACAGCATAAAAGCATCAAAAACCAAATAAATGGACGCTATCAGATACAAAACCAGCCTTACACTCTTCCACAAACTTTAATCAACCAGTGTCCCCAAGTGAAAATTAGGCCAATATCTTACTGCCTGTAGAATTAAGAAGCTGAATTTACTATGCCAAATGTTTTAAGTATCTTCAGAATTTTATATCTTGAACCTGTCAAATTACAACAATCTAACACTGCAGATCCATATGGCAGTCTTTGGAAAGACATGTTAATTATTGCAGTAGTGTTGTTGGAACTGGTGACCAAGAACCCTAACACTGTGAATGCCAAAGATTCCTGCAACTGAAGATGATGATGTAGTCATTTACATTTAATGAAGATACATTCAGAGTCAGGACGGAGGCTTCTAGGAAATAAACCACACCCAAAGAGTCCAGCACCACTGGCTCATACCAGATGTCACTGCAGCCATTTAACAAGAGACACCTTAAGTCACACACAAGCACATGTATGTGCTCATACACACACAAACTGCCAGCAGGACATCACCAGCAAAGCGGTCGTTTCACTCTTCCAGAGAATTAAAGAGCAAATAAAGATAACCAGAAAGAACTCGAGTGGAAAGAACCAAAATAAATGAATAGAAAATGAGACCAAAAGGAGAAAGTAAGCAATTCTGTAGCAAAACGGACCATAGCAGCAACCTTTGTAGGAGGAATGGAATTTCATTGCTCTCATCAAACAATTTTTTAGCTCCTTTCACTGATCAACTCCTCAACTACAGTAACTTCTCATTGTATCTGTTGTGCTGAAGTTCAGTTCAACACCGAAGCCCGTTACTGTGAAAGGTGAATTCTGCAAGCAGGAGCACGGAAGCCGCAGGCCGTCCTCAGCAAACACCCGTGCTCGGCTGCTCAGCCTGTCCCACACCATGAGCTGGGGCAGAGTCCCCGAGCTGCCCCCAGCCTCACTCCTGAGCTGCTGTTTGCTTTATGTTACAGATAGACACAAGAGGGCTGTGGCAACGCATGGTGGTGGCCTCCGGTAGGCTCTTTAAACCGTAAGGGTACATTAAGACTTTGTTTTGGCCAGACTTTCATTTGGGTGGTTTATTTTTACTACTTCTTAATTGCTCTAATTGAAGGGGGAATATTTCCCTTCATTGCTCCCATTCAGCCACTTCACCTCCTCCCACTCGCTACTCCCTTTATGAGCCTGTGCCTGCAAATGCCACTTAGTCACATTGCTGGGTGATCCGGGAGGTTGGCCGGGCCTCCCCGCACCACTTCAGTTTTGTTGGAAAACAGAGAACACATGAAATTCATTAGCTCCCTTGGCTTGTAGGTTGACACACCCTACTACTCATAAATACAGGGATTAGCTAAATTCTTCTAATAAACAAAAGAGTGGAAAAAAGTTATGTTCATTATTTGCTTAAGGGATTGTGTGTTTACAAAGGAGAGGGGAACACATGCAAGCAAACCAGCTATTTAGCAGGGATTGGAGGAGAGTGAAGGTGCCCTGGAACGGGGAGGGAAAAACCTTGCTACTACCTGGCATTTAAGAGTCCTCTCTGCTTAATGGTAATTGTGCCCCTTAATGCTCATCATGGTTATCTTCACCAGCTTTCATAGACACGAGGCTTTTTCACTCCTGCAAACACTTGGCTCCCATTCAATCATGTTGCTGAAACTACAGAGAGAACCCACATTTGCACAGTAGCCTTGTTAGATCATTAGCTGGACTAACCTCAGCGCTTTTGTGTGTACACTAACTACAGAGCAAGCAGCAACACTCCCCCATCCTGGCAGGTGACAGAGGGCAAAATCTTTTCAGATCACCTGAAAAGGAACGGGCTTCCCAAACAGCCCTTGGAGCAGGCAGCACCTGCTGTGCCAACTCGGGACAAGCTTCCAATTCCTCGCACTATTTTTGCTCAACACTAGCTCGCCGTTTTCACATCCAGTTATTAATCTGCATATACCAAATCCTCAGCTTCCTGCATATCCAGATGACTACTTCAGCCTGAAGTCAGAAGGGTTAGAAAGTGAGAAAGAAAATAAAGCTGCAATTCCCAGATGGATTCTAAAATCAGGAGGGGAAAAAGAATGGTTATGGAATAAATCGCTATAACTTAACATTACTTGTACTGCAGCTTTACTAAACAAACATTTATATAGAAGAGGCAAGGTAATTTGGAATTTAGCAGTGATTACCATGGATGACCCTGATTTACTCAAAATTCTCAAAACTAAAGCCTCACATTTCAGGCCTCCCCTTGTTCTTCCATGGCCCCGGCATCAGTTTTTACATTTCTATTCCAAAAAGAACCACTGTATTTTAACAAATCCATCACTACTCAGGTGATATAAGGGAATGCCTTTCCTTATTCATGTCAGCAGGGCACACTCAGTTATATACTTTCACTGTTCCTGGGAATGTGAGTTTACAAAACAATCTTGGAAATGCATTTATAACAAAATACTTCCACAGATCAGCTCAGATTCTTCCAGTGAGGAGAATAAAACTCTTCAAAGGAATTTTGTGTAAATCTCTTTTTTGACTAATGTTCCCCGAATTCTCACAAAGCTCCTAAAATAAACACCTCCCATTTCTCTTTTTAAAATGTTTTCATTTTCTGATAAGGAACTTTGTCAGATCCTGAAAAGGTCAGAAATGGTACCAGCAGATTAGTAGGTGCTTCCACTGATTGCAACTGGGTTCTGCAAAACATCTCATTTCCTTTGAGCTCTCGAGCCAAGGTCTGAGTACAGAGAGGCAGCAAATATAGCAGCGCAGCTGCTTGAAGCTTCCTCTGCTCCTCACTCGTAACGTATAAGTGGTGCTCCTGCGCCGAGCTGCTGTGATCAAAACCAGCTGATCTCGAGTTTATCAGAATGCTACTGTTTAAACTGTACTTGAGTTTTTACAATTTTCCATAGTATATTTTACTGGGGTCCTTGTAAAGAGGATAAAATGCTGGAGCAGCTAGAACTACTAAGCATTGCTAATGTTTCCCTTCATTTTTTTCTCATGCTCCTCACTGCCCCATGTGGTCACTGGCCTTGACTGCCACTAAGACAGCTAAAAGGCAAATGTTTCTGTCGCTCTTTAAATCAGAAACATACACCTATATAGCATGTGTATACACCTATATGCACATGAACCTATGTACATGCTATATCTCTGAGTGCCAGGCAGTCATTAAAATCAACTTCAATAAAAAGAACAAACTACAAAGTAAGATAAACTTAATTCTTTAAGGTTTGATTTAAACACTTAGTGGCTTGGGACAGCAAAAGAAGAGGGGGAAAAAAAGAAACACACACCCTTACAGGCTAATTCAGCTGTTTTATCTTAGCAGAGAAACAAAGACAATTTGGTAATGAATGCCTCATCAGCTAAGTGACATATAAGATAACACGGTGACCCACTTACCTTGAGTGGCTTCCAATCAGATATGCTTTAATTCATAGGAAAATGCTTTTATGTTATTATTTTCAAGTTTTAGGAACTGTGCTAGCAACTGCCTAGAAACTCCAGAATGGGTAATGCAATCAGCAAGCAAGTTTCTTGCCCTGCCTGGCTGCTTACAGGCCCAACTTACTACATTTCAATCACCAAGATGTTTTCATGACCTGCAAGCCACGCTCTTCTACAGAACGACTGAGGGAAAGATCTGCTGCTCATCTCTTAACAGGCCTCAGCTCAACTGTCATCTACGTTCAGTGGAAAAGCATCCACCCAAATAGTGAGTTAAAGATCAGATCCTTAGCCTTAAGTTCAGCTAATGCTTGGGTCCTACTTGGGCACAGGTTCTTACTTCTGCAGAAAGGTTGTCTGCCATGGACCAAAAGTGTTTTTTCTGGCAGTAGTGATGCTAACTAACCACGTGTGCCTTCTCCAGGATACTCTGCATCCCCACGGCGAGCAGCAGCCAGCATTTACAGGAGCTGCTGTTTGAAGCATGCACTGACCGTGTACTTTACTCCTCCACACTCTTAAGTGTGTCAGGTTCACCTGACACGAGGGAGGCAGCAAGCAAAGCTGTTAAACTGTCCGCCTTGAACTCGCAAACCTTTCCAAAGCAACATGGAGCTTTGCTCCAGCTCAAATGGCTTTGCTTATCTATGCTAAGTCTGCCATGCAGGAGCACGTTTCCTCTTTATTTTCCCCCCATAAAAAGTTAAATTATTAAAAAAAAAGGAACATTTTCTTGAGTGGTTGCAGGTCACTCTGGATCAGTGAGGTTTAACTTTAGTGTGTTGTGATGAAATATTAATACTGAGTCAGTGTGTTTATTTCTTCAAGCGTCTGGAGCCTCCGAGTGTTTATGCCTTGAGATTAGCAGGAAGTGTGTCCATGCATAGCAGCCCCGTACTTAGAAAGTCCGAGATTTCAACATTTGAAGAGCATCCATGGGAAATCAGCTGCATCAGATTTTGTGCCAGTTCTGCTGCAAGAGGGAGAGTCGTCCCTTAGAGATTTAAATCCCATAATGAAACAGCGGATTGTCAGGTTACTAACAGTGTGAGAGGCATGTCTCAGTTCCCTGGTTTCCACTGCAAAGTATTCAGACTTATCTAGAGCAAGCGAACAGCAAAGCCATAAACTCACCAGCGAAAATTGGCACAGGAAGAGGGTCCTAATTTACCCTTTGTGATAGCAAACACCCTCTGGTCAGGAACGGCGTTCTGCATACCTTTTAGCATCTAAGATACTATCTTAGGTGCTAATACAAATTCTTTCTTTGAGCTTTGGAGGTAAGGTAGTAACTCAAAGCACATCATGTTGCGCAATGTACCAGAGTGGTACGAGGCCTGTGGCTGAACGAGTGCCAGGAAACCTATAGCCTCCTTCCAGCCCAGCTCCATAAACACACAGGACAGGAAGCCGCCTGCCTTCCCCATCTGAAAGGTCAGGAGGGTCCTAAAGGAAGGGCAAGAGTAGGCGCAAAGGCAAACATAAACGTGGAGGAAAAAGGATACTGCAGTGTCCTGCCCCAGCTCTGCGCTCTGCTCGGGCGCAGATCCACTTCCCCCATTCCTGAAGCAAGTGGAAACAGGATCCGCGTTTTGGCCGAGATCCCCTCACGTGCCACTCGCCCAGGGTCACCACAGCCACAGTCCTTGAGGTTACAGTTTCTCTCCAAAGAGGTAAGTCACAAAGTCAAGCTCCTTGACCCCACAGCGACATTCCCTCCAAACTTCCTCATTTCCAGGCTGGCACCAACTGCTAGTGCTGAAGGAGCCAACACCGTTGAAAGGAAACGCAAGCTACTGTATCAGTTTGGCTTTGCTGTAGAGCAGGAAATACAGTACAATACATTACAACTTATTATATACAGCAACTTTCCTGCAAACCGTATTCCAGAATGCCTTTAAAGTAAAGCAGTGTTAGCACCATGAGGATTCCCAAGGGAGACACAGAATTGCTGCATAGGTACCGGTTAACTCAAAAATGTACAAAGTGGAAAGTGAAGCCAATGCTGTTGGGGGTGGCAAAGCTGCTGGGAGGACCCTCTGACAAACAGCAATCCAATGTGACCATGGACATGACAGAAGCACAGAATGGTTGAGGTTGGAAGGGACCTCTAGGGATCCAACCCCTGCTCCAGCAGGGACACCCAGAGCAGGGGCACAGGGTGGCATCCAGGTGGGTTTGGAGATCTCCAGAGCAGGAGCCTGCACAGCCTCTGGGCAGCCTGTGCCAGGGCTCTGGTACCCTCACAGGAAAGAAGTTCTTCCTCACATGGAGGTGGAACTGCCTGGGAATCAATTTATACCTATTACCCCTTGTCCACTGACCATCACTGAGAAGACTTTGGCCCCATCCTCCCTGCATTCTTCACTCCGTTTTTTATACATATTGATCAGATCCTCTTTCAGTCTTCTCTTCTCCAGGTCAGTGCTAGTTTTAACTGTTTTACAGGTTCTGAGGAAGACTGACGTTTCCGAGTTCTTGCCCACAGAAAGATAAGACAGTCTCAAAACAGCAAAATCAGCCTGGCTGTCGCCAATTTTGCCCCTGCTTCTGCTCACATTGAGGGACCAAGTCAGACACACAGGTTACTGGAATGTCGGATTCCAACTGTGCAGCAGGATTTGTATCTACAAAATCCTTTCTGAGGTTGTATGGCCAACTGTCCTGAAAAAAAAAAATCACCATTTCCCAATCCAGCACTCCAGCAATAGCTCTCTCCTCGCGTATACACACTGGTATAGAGAAGTTTTAATTCTGGTCAAATTATAAATGAAAAAGTTTAATGGACATGATTAAAAACTGAATCATCTGTACTACCTGAAACACATAGCTCAATAAATAATAATTTTGAAAAGCAATGCCCACTTCACTGACATTATATATACACACTGCACTAGGTATTAAGTTAGCTTATACCTACAGCATACAGTTGTGTGAATTTGCTAGCAAACTGAAATGCTGCTGTGATCTTACAGAGCTGCGAATACTAGGATAGCACCTTTGTACTCAGAATGAGGGCTGGTTCCCCTCTGTCAAAATCAAGTCTTTCAGATCCCCAAAAGGGAGGCAGAGAAAAATATTCCTGCCCCTTTAAGATCCGTCACTGTTTAAAAAAAAAAAAAAAAAAAGAGCTGCATGAAGGAACCAAAGCACAAAGTGATTATTTGTGCTCGACATAAACACTTGCAGTGTGAGTAGTGACACACACACACACACAGAGGAAAAAAGGAATTAAATAAGTCATAATAGTCCTATAATAAAACTATAAAGCAGGAAACCGCTCCAGGCACTTGATGTGCAGCTTGGCACTTTGAACAAGAAAAAACAAAAGGCTCCAAGCGCGTCCTCGAGAGCGCGGTGTGCGGTGCGGGTGTGCAGGAGGGCGAGAGCGGCGATGCTGCCCGGGGAGCCGGAGCAGGAGGATGCTCAGGAGGCCCCTCGGTCGCAGTACATCCCCCGCGGGGCCCCGCCGCCGCGCTGCTCACACTGCATCAGTTACGTCGCGCTCCCTTCGCTTTACGGAGGGCCCTGGTGCTAAATGAGCTCAAACGAGAGCTGCAGCACCGGGGCAGAGCGGCCCGACTCCTCCACACAGCTCCCCCGGCTCAGGCTCCTCTTCCCTTTTCCCTCTTCCTTGCTCAGAACGAAGCCATGAAAGGAGTCACAAACCACCTGCCACCAGCTCCTGCACGTGCAGCTTCGATTTATGCACATCCCAGGTTGATGATTCCGTGTTCCATATTACAAGCTTGGCAAAAGGTGCCATTTTTCTCAGCTGTCACCAAAAATGCCATCTGAAGACTTTTTTTCCTGTCAACCTCTGCTTTACAGATAGCTGGAGCTTCCCACCAAATCACTGGCATTTTGGAGTGAACAGGGCAGACTATGGCACTAATTATAAGAGCAAAAAAACCACACAGATATACCTTAAACCTATGAGCAAGAGTGCTCTGCTGTCCTGCACACTCACCCCTTTCCAGAACCACCTCCCTCATTCTTCTTCTTCTCCTTCTCTCTCTCTTTCTCATTATCCTACAGTTGCCTCTGACCTTTAAGTTTTTTAATCAATTCACTTTTTCTTTTTATTATCCCTAACTTCCACAGTTCAAGCACTGTTGTATTATTTTGCACAAGTGCCTGAGCCATTCAGAAATACAGATGTGCAAAAAACCCCAAACATATTGCTTGCCAGATATTTATAATATTTTTCCCATGTGACATGTTTTCATGTTTTCTAAATGTTTTCATGTCACGTGTCAGAAAAAAACAAATGCTTAAATAGAAACAAGAAATGAGATGGGGCATTAAAATAATACAGCAGTTAATGTGTTTTTCTGGATGTGGGTTCAAGTTCCCTCTGAAAACTAAAGATCCAGCTCCAACCTTCGTATTTCAGAGGGCTCCATTGAGGGACTCTAATCTGCTGGAATGGCTTGTGAATTCTGGCCAATTTCATGAAACCGTTGCTTTAAAAATCACCCTTTTGTCTGTAAACAGATATCTGCAATGTGAAAAACTCAGACACAGGAAAAAAGAATCTGAACTAGACCTAGAAGTTGGTCAGCTTTGTATTAACTACTGCATCTCAGAGAGGAATTCCTCATGGTTTTGTCAACATCTGGTCAATGCTCCACTGTGGATAAAAGGCAAATAGCAAGTCAACAACTAAGAGTCAAAACAAAAGAAATAAAACCCAAATCACTTCATTTTAACCATCACCAAACTCCAGGATCTTGAATATCACAGATCTGGTTCCATCAACAGAAAAATGTGAGAGCAGAAAATATAAAATATAAAATATTTTATGTATAAAATGTACAGAAGAAAAGGTAGCAGGGCTGAACAGAGGTGTCTGAGCAGAGGAGCTCGACAGCTCCTCTGACCAAACCAGAACCTTCACCTTGAAAGAGGGATGACTAAGAAGAGATTACAATAGAGGCCTGTGAAAACAGACCTCACTAATATCTATTAAATCAGCAACCATACAAAGTTTAGTGCTTTTAGTTCTAACCAAGCAAGAGCTTCAGACTACCCTATGGAATGAGCAAGCTGAAAGTACCATGTGACAGAAGAAAGCAGCTTTTCAGCCAGTATGTATTTAACCAAATCTTGTTGAAAACTCAACTTTGGAGGCAGTGGTGAAGAAAAGGGGGATTTATTTTGTTGCCACCCATGCCCTACTACCCTGCAGAGGTCTAAAACCAACAATCGTAAGACCTGAGATGGAGAAAGCTATTACAGAGGATTTCTTCTTCCCATTTTCGTGTTTGTTCACACAGAAGAAATATCCTGTACAAATACCCAAGCAACAGCTCATTGCTTATCCTGATGGCTATAAACAGACATATGGAGGGCATTATAGTAGCCCACCAGGACAAAAATAAGAAAAAATGATTTAGTGGCAACGCTTAGCAGTACACACAGGATCCCACCCTCTTGCATCCTGGCCATCCTGGTAAGAAAGTATTTGCTCGATTGCTTTAAGAAGTTCTTGGCCACACCTCATTTAACTTATTTTCCAGATCAATCAGGTCAAGTCCCTGAAAAATCCCCTCAGGTTGCCTTTTTAAACATTGCCTTGTTGCCTTTTAAGCAAACAAAATAGAAGTTTCCCTTTCAGCTGGCATGAGCCGCAGTCCAGATGCAGGGCTCCCGCCCAAAAACAGCATTCAGCAAAGGACCCACATACCAGGCAGGATGACTGATTTTTGCCTGCCCTTCCCCTCCCCTCTTTTTCCTGCCTTGGGAAATTTTGGGGATGCAGGAGCAGGCAGCCTTTTTCAGGCATCGCCTGCTCCCAGGGAGAAAGGAGTGGGTGAATGGACACAATAGGCCCAGAAAGTCGAGCTGTTTAATCAAAACCAGTCACGAACAAAAGAAAGCCAAGGAGCCCAGGAGGATAATTATATTTCACACATCAATTAACATTCTTTCGCTGCCACTTAAGAAATCCCGTTTAATTGCCCTGCCTAAGTCCTGATTGTATAGATGCCGTGCAGAAGGTGAACTGGCTAAGGCAGAGGGTGCCAGGCTAGGAAAAGCGCACAGAAATCTGGCGTTCTCTGATGTTAACCCTGCACGTTCCCCTGTACGGGTAGCACTAATGCGTTCTTAGCTTTAACAGGATCGTAGGCAGCGATCCAAAATCTAATCTCAGCTACTTTACAGTATTTACAGTGTCAGCTTTTTATATTCCTATCACAATAACCACTAAAGGCTTCATGAGATCTATATAAACATAACGAGACACCTTCTCTCCTGGTTCATCTGAAGGAGGAGGTCAAGGAAGCTGCCTTACCTACGTGCAGAGAACCGAGCGTGGGGCAGACTGAGCTATTTCATTAAGCCAGGTCACGAAGGCAGAGTTACAGGGCAGTCTCGAATCTCTGAGTCTCAATTTCTTAGCATCAGGTACCTTGCCCTTGATTGGAATTTCTAAATACTACAATAAGGGGAAAAAAAAATCAGCATCATCAGGTTCATTTTTTCTTTTAAATATGAGGCAGTACAGAAAAACATCTGTACGCTCAGTTCTTCACAAATATAAAGTATTTTTTCTCTACATAGAAACATCTGAAAAAGAAAAAGCTTGCAAACTAGGCAAGCCATTTCAACTGGAAAAAAACATCTGCAAAAGAGCAGACCAAAATATTTCTCTGATTATTTACTGGAACTCATTTAAGCACTACTCAGGTGGCAAGTCAACAATCCTGCTGCCAGCCCACCGGGTCGCATCAGCAAATGACAAGTTTATCACTGCGACACACAGGCATCTCCAGCAGCAGAGCGGAGAGCGCTCCCAAACCGGGACCCCCCGAGTACAAATCCTACCCAAGGAGACACTGCCGGGGTAATAGCTTTTTCGGGGCTGCTTCTACAAACACAGGTGCTAGTGATTAGGCATCTGGCTACTATTTCTTCCATATTCTTAACCAGTTTTGCCAGAAATTTTTTATTTTAAAGAAGGCTCAGACACAGACTGGACAATGTATAATATGGAATACACTCAAAACGCTCTAACATTGGAGGATGTAGAGAACTACAGAGTTTACTCCAGCCATTCAGAATAATAAACAACAAAATGAAGGTCTTGGGAGAAAATGAATTAAATCCCACTCATTCAGTAAGGATAATGAAATTGCTCAGTGCATCTTTATTGGGTGCCGTATGTCTGATAAAGAAATACTGTATTAAAAAACACTGAGTGTTGTCATTTAAGTCGCATGTTTTTCTGTCACTAAGTAGTAACAGATTTTATTAAACAAAATAGTTAAAATAAAAATATATGGATTGTGGTAGCCACTGTAAAAAGCAGCAGAGGAAATAAAGAGGTTTTTTTTTGCATTATGACACTTTTTTCACCTAAAAGGTACTAAATAGATTTAAACTAACTGAAAGCTCTAGTACTTTTTTGATTAACCGCATGGTCCTTCTGCAAAATATTTGACTCCTTAGGCAGCCTCACCATATGGGCTTAAAAGTCTCCATGGATGGACGGCAGCTCCACCATAGATCTGGTTCGAATCAGCCCATCAGGCTGTGTGTCTTCAGAAGGCAGCATTTTTGGTAAGGGACTTGGGAGATTCTGATTTGAACACCCTGACGCTTTTAAAGTATTTTTCCAGTATATTTTCCAGTGTCAAATAATACTATTAATTCATTTTTCACTTGTTAATATACTTTGCTTTTGATTTTTTTTGTTGTTAAAACACAAAAAGCAAATCATTTTTCTGTTAGGAATACAGAGCAAATATTATATAAAATTTAACTAATTACCAGCTTGAGCTACACAAAATACAATGTCTCCACTTTGTAGATAAGGAGAGTGGCACCGAGAGGATAAATCATTTATTCCCCGCTACCTGATATATTTTTTGACAGGAGCAAGATTATAACCAAGGAGTTCCTCGCTCCCCAACCAGCATTTACTCGATTAATTCGTGCTGCCTTTGCAAGCTTCATAAAGTTTCACCGTGCAGAGCAAGTTTGTTGAACAGAATATAATCTCCCCATTGCATCAAAAACACAGTATTTTAAGAGCCAGCTGGCTCCCCTCCCAGCACTAAACCACGCTCGGCTCCCTGCTGCATTTCAACAGTTAACACACACAGAGCCTCTTCTCTGGATCCGCACATCTTCCTGCCCCACTGCTGCGGAGGAAGGAGGATAGGAGTTGTACCGGCAAGAAAATGCAAGAAAAACATGAAATACAAACTAATGGGGCTGGTGATGCTGAAGACATTGCGATTAGGACAAAAACATTAAGAAAAGAGTAAGGCATTAAATTTAGGGTGGTAACAAGAGCTACAGTGGCTGTATGAGACGAGGCAGGGTAGGATGGTGCTCGTACCCTGAGCAGTGTCTCTCACTTCCCCTGCATGAAGTTCATCCAGACCTATAGATTAGCCTATACATTATCTTCAAGCTTCATCATTATCCTATAGTACTGGGCAATCACTGTAAGAATAAATCTTAATATTTACATCATGGTTAGTACGGCCTAAAGTGACATCCTCAGAGAGAGGCAGACAGACTTTGGACTCGATTCAGAGGTGCTCACGTTGTTTCTTTAAAACACTGGCCAGGAACAAACAAAAACATGAGGAAATCACAGCAAAATATCATTTTTAACAGAATTTTTTGGTTTCATCCGTGAAGGGGAGCTGAAAAAGACAGGGCCACCAAGCTGCAGGGTGCCTCTTCAGCAACACAGGCTCAAACAAGCAGCTCAAACATCGGTGGCTTCCTGGAGATGATCAAATCAATTCTACGTTTCCACCCTTGCCTTAAAGGTGCTCAAATGTGTGGACTCTGGAAAGCTAGATACGAGAAAAACTGCAATGGATAATGAATCCCACCAGAAATGAAGGACAATCACAGTCCCGAGTGCCTTCAGAACTACAGTCAGGACACGTTTCCTCCTTCCTTTGAAGATAAGGAAACACAAAAACATTTAAAATCAGGCAAAGAAAGAAAAAGCCTCCAAATCAGCTTTCCAAACAGTATGCAGTGCAGCTGGGGACAACATTACAATTCTCTCCTGAACAAAGGATAAGATTAATAAGGGCTACGACACATTAGTCATCTCTCTCAAGGCGCTATGATGCTTGGAACTACACTAATGAGCGATATGTAGGAGTAGGACAGAAAAGGATTGCTTAATGGCTGAAAAGCTGCAGTGAGGAACAATGTTTGTTTTCTGTTCACCACAGACCTCCCATAAGATGCTACACAAGCTACTTAATCTGCCCCCTCTCCTCTTTTTTTGAGGGGCATCATGGCAATAGCTCTTCTATCTCCTTCCCTGCCTCTTCATCTCTCACCTTGAATTGTAAAGCTCTCTAGGCCAGGGACATCGCAATTCGAACATCATGGAGAAAAAGTCCTTAGTCAAGACACTGTAGAAATAAAGGCTTTTTATTTTTTTTCCAGTAAGTAGCGGTTTAGAAAACAGCATCAGCCCCACAATTTCCATTTCTCCATTTATCATTAATCATTTGATAATAAAATAAAATAGAATTCACATACAAAAAAGTTTTCAAATTACTTCCAAGAGGGACATTAAAAAAAAAAAAAAAAAAGTTAGTGTCTCTCATGCAGCACGTGATGTTCCAATTGGAAAAAGAGACACATCTCTGCTCACTAGGGTCTGTGCAGAAGAGCAGCCTCGACCTGCTGCAGCCAGAGCAGGGCCAGCATCGCCAGCACCCTGTGCCAGGAGCCTGGAGCTGAGCCCAGCCGTGCCTGAGCTCTTAGAGAGCTACGGACATGAAGGGAGACAGAAGCAAGTGAGAAGAAAAATATAAATAAATACAAGAAGGTGTTTAGAGAAGGGCTGGGAAAAGAAAAAAAAAATGGGGCCCTACTGGAGATTAAAACCTTGTACAGCGTCCAGAATTCAGAAGCAGCTCTTCTGCGGGCTGGCTCCTGCCTCTCTGCAAACAAGCTGGCCCTGCGTATAACCTGTATTAATGCATCTAGCCCCCAGCAGCGCCAGGACTCGCACAGATCCCGTCCTGCTGCTTCCGAGCGTTTCCGAGACGGCTCGTTCTGCGCAAGCGGCCGCTCTGCCCCTGCTCAAGGATCCCTCCGTTCAGCTGCACCCAGCACCTCTCCCCCTGCAGCTCTCCTTTTCCCAGCAGCAAGCGATGCCTGGGACAAACCCCAGTGCTGCGTAAGCCCAAAGGCACGCGGGCCCGACCACGGAATGTCCCTGACGTGCGGAGCGCGCCCGGCCTCATGGCTCGCGCCCCGCGGCCCGAGGCGGCGGGAGACGCGGGGGGAGCGCGGGCAGCGGGGCGGCAGCGACCTCCAACCCTGCTCACTTGCGTGCCCCTTGAAAGCCATCTCAGACACACGTCTCAATCCTAATTAGCCCCCGACGCTGTTTGTTCATTACGGCTAAAAGATAATCTTTATTGCGTGTCACGCAGAGGTCACCACTGTTTGAGTTATGTGACAGTGCGTAATCACTACTTGGTGAGACTGTCATTAGGGACTGAGCTCCACTCCTAAATGATTTTCAACTCTCAAATGGAAGCAAAAGAAGTATGCAGGTATTTTAGCAAGTAAGTTCATGCAAACTTACGCACTTTATTGAGGTCTAGCTGATTAGCATGGGCACATGCAATTCATGTGAATTTTGCGATTGTAATTTAAGCACATCATAGTAGGGTGCTTTGTCATCTTACCTAGACAAATGGAAGGCCACTGAGCTCCCCCAAGAAGTTCAATCCACTTCAAACCCGTGACCAGGGCTGCCATTCCCCCTGCCTGGTGATAATGGTTAAACCACCACAAGAACATCACAAGCACCCTCAAAAACACAAAGCAACATTTCTTCTCTTAATGTAGGCCAGGTTTAATCTTAGCACTGCTAAGTTTCTGAATTAATTTCTTCTGCATTACTCCTAGTCTTGAGCACCTACCAGTTTCAGGCTGCTTTACACATTCCCCCAGGATCAATTCAGCTTTTTTAGCTTTACAATCCCCAAACTTCTAACACTGCTGTATTCCTTGCTGTATTGCTCTGTCTTCCCTGCTCAGATGCACCTTTTTTTAGATCATTAACAAGAACATTAATAACAAGGAGCACCAGATCTCAGTTTCAGGCTCTACTACATATATATTGTTACCTACACTCACCACCCCACAACTTTTAAAGCTGAAAGGTGATTAGATCTTTCTTTAAGAGAAAAGAAAGCTGTTGCAAAGTACGTAAGAGCAGCGATACTCTCTTCGAAGGGTACCTTGAAAGCCCTTTCTGCAGTTTCGTATAGAATTACTGATTCTAAGCTGGCAGCCCTCAACACCACACCTGGAGCGCACAGGCGCTCCCAACACCACGGGCAAACTGTATTAGCAAGTACAAATCGCTACCTAGAAGCAAGAACAGTTAATTGCAAGTGCAAGAGAGTCATTAAACACTAGGTAACAACAGACGCCAAATAAAGGTGATATTAGTAGTGAATAAGATCCCTCATTAGGCCTCTGCTAGTGTAACACCAGCATGCACTAACGATTAAGGGTCCAAATTTCGATGTACAATTTCCTCTAGACACTTCATCTTTTAAAAACAGGCCTGTTATCTCTCTGGTTTGGGACCAACTTTTCATGGGGCCATGGAGCACATTCTGATGTTTCAGTTTCATGCACTTCAGTAGTTTTGGCTAGCAGAGTACAATTAGATGGCATTCAAATTTCATAAAGAAATCATCAAATGCAAATCTAACACTCTAGGGGTCTATTGTTAACCAGATAAATGCATTAAATTGTGCAGACGACGCAACAGGCAACACAAGGTGCTAGTGAACCACTCACAGCAGCAGAAATGCTCACTGAAAAAAATCCACCAAAAAAAAGAAGAATCAATAACACAACATGCTCTTCTGCTTCATCATTTGCCAATCAAAATGGTAACAAGAACTGATGAAATATCTGAAGAAAAATAAGACGTTTATTGTTACGATCACAAGAGAACTCTTAACACTGGCAGTTGAAGCTGTAACATTTGGGGCTGCAGTTACTAAACTGACTAAATGAGGAAAACGACGTAATTCAAGAACTGATTGAATCTCCAAGCATGAAGTCTTCATGGAAACCCAGCTATTATCTCACCATTTGGGATATTATCATAGATGCTATATAATAAACCTTTCATTAGTATAAAAATGTTTTAAGTTGTAACCAAGCCATGAAAAAAGCCTCTGTGGAAGCCTGGAAATCAGGCAGGGAGCAATTCAGTTATCTGTGCAGAAAGCAGAGTGAGACGAATACGAGTAATGGGGGTAGCAAGCCAGTGATTTTCAACTCCAGGAAAGCCTAAGTAGGGTTGTATTTGCATTTGTGCAAACAATTAGGATTAAGCAGGATTGCTAATAAAGTTCCACAAAAAATAGGTAGGTGAAAAGGAAGAAAAGTTGGTGAAATAGCTTTGAAAAAAATATGGTTTATTTTGTCATTGTTGAGTGCCTGATTATTAATACCAGTTACCAGCAGCTTCTGCAGTTGCACCAGTGAAGAACTGAAAATGTTTATTGAAACAAGAAGCAGCTCTGAAAGAATCCTGTATTTACTCTTACAGCCTTTACATGGTTTTGGGTTATAAAATTCACAATTTGCTGATGCAACTGTGAGCTTGGAAACAGCATCTCACAAAACTGGATGCACAGTGCAAAAGCACATCTGCCTCTATTTTGATAACTACACAACAGAAACGCTTCTTCCAAATATAAAGCTTCATACATAGAACATAATGCAAATATGCAGCAAATCTAACAGGAGAAATATAGGCCTTGGTGAGTAGCAAGTCACTCCTGGAATCTCTTGCAGGAAAATCTTGGAAGAAGGAATCTCCAAGTAGCACAAACTGCACAAGGAGATATCATTACAGGCATAAATGCAGGACAGGTACCATCTTAACCAACATCAGTATTGAATGTTCATCAGTATTGAAGTTCTTGATAGAGCCTTGAAGGAAAAAATACCCAGCATTTTTCTTCACAAGCAAAATTTTTAGTACTCATTATGAACTTGAGTTGTGCTAAGTTTTATAGTCCAGGTTTCAACCACTCCTTTGTCATTAGAGCTATTTTTTTTCTTGCATTTGTAAAGTAGTTGTTAAGGGGATTTTTTTTCTCTCAACTCTTATATAACATAAAAAATTGCTGGAAAGGTTTTACTCAATGTTTTGGAGAGACCATACTTCTTTGACAGTCACCAAGAAAGGAAAATTTCAGCCTAATAGGTAATTTTTTCCAAAGTTCCTAAGCACTGAAAACAGTGTCATAATGGAAGATGTTTTGTAATCTTAACTATAGAGCGGTTGCTCCTGGCGCCTGCTATATTATATGGATCTTGAGAGATGCACATAGTGAAGAGGCACTATAGATTACAGTTTATCTTTTTCTCTCTCCCTCTCTCTTAACTAAAATTATATGCTATATAGTCCATCAGTTAAGTTCCCAGGCAAGGGCTCTATCTGAAGGAAACTTTGTCTTCATACTGCAAAAGGAAACCAAAAATAGAGGCCTTGGCTGTCTGGGGCTTTCCTAGCAGCCCACTTATAATGAACACAGGAAAGGACATGGTGGCCTACTTTTAAAAGGGTATTTCTGCCAAATCCCAAAATAATAAGAATATATGGTATAACCAAAAAAATAAATACCTTTAGGTTATGGAAATTATGACTGATGGCATCTCCTGCCCCTACTGCCTGTGATCTATCTGAACATATACAAGACCCTAATTATAGACTTGTATAAATGGTGAAGTTTAATGCGTGCTGTCAGTCAGACCGGAGCAGCAATCCAAGCACAGGAGCCCAAGTTGCATGGAGCAGAATATCAAGGTAGTGTTGGTGACACGGACCCCAGAGAAGAGATTGACTTGAAGGCATCAACAGTTGTTTCCCTTCCTTTTGAGAGGTAATGCATTCCATAATAGCAAATTCATTAAACCTTTTTTTATGACTTTTGAAGTCACAAAACTAGCCTTCCCTTACGATACACATGCAAAGTTGAAAATCCAGTAAAAGTAAACACAAAAAGAGCAATTTCCTCAATAAAAACATGACGTGCTGAAGCCAGCAGCTATCACAGATGTTGCTGCTTCCCAAAGTGAACAGTCTCTCCTCCCCAAAAGGAGGAGTAAGTAAATGCTTTTCCCTACACAAAATGAGATATACACACTGAGATACATCAGTGCTAGATAAATAGGGCTGTGCTTTTCAAAACAGGTCATTTCGAATGCCTAAATTGAGACATTTTGAAAGAACTCTATTCTCAGAAATTGTGACCTCCTGCTCTCTGCAAATCTGACTACTCCTAATTTGAACAACCAAGTCCGAGATGCTCAAACACACACCTTCTCTGAAGATCTTAGGCCAGAAGAATAAGCCACATAACCACTCCTCTTCCACACTGATATCAAGTGTTATGCTCTTTGCTAGGCTGGCAAAAAGTAATTTAAATTTAAAATGATAGCTTTTTCTTTAATACTATGTAAAATTCTTAAACTTTCCAGCTCTGGCTCTCAAACAAGAGAAGGCGGCCAAATTTGGGTCTCCTTCAGAGACTAGACAATGCTAATAAGGAGGCAATGGCAGAAAAAAAAATCAGTTTCTCAGCACTTCTATGCAGGCAGCAGCCACATCATGGATGATTTTAAATATTACCAGCACACAGGAGTACAATATTCAGTGTCCCAGGTAAGACTAATATCTCATGCACAAGCCTGAAGGAGAGAATAGGTCCTTCCAGATATGACAAGGAACATTTGTGACCAGGGAAAGATCTAGAAATAGGAAAGATGTAGCTATTTCCTATATCAGTACTTTACAAAAAGCTTGCCTTAAATAGTTGTTCATCTTTCGTGCAACACTGCAGTGAAGCTCGAGTCTAGTGCTACTAGAGATGGAATGAAAGCTGTATTGGGAATTGCCATTGACAAAATTACAAGTAAAACAGTGGGGAAATACACACTTCAAATACATACTGTAAACATCACAAGACTAAAGGATCAATAAGATATTGCACTTTAACCATCCACATAAATAGGATGCAGAATCCCACCTCCAGTCAAAGATTGTTTCCCTCCTACATAAGTAAATACAAATTTGCCCAGTACTTTGCAGCTGACCCAAAGCCTTTTTCTACAAAGGCCCAATCACAAGTTGAAGATGCCAAGTGATGACAGACTTACCACTTCCTTCAGTAAACTGCTCCTATAGTTAATTATCCTTACTATTTAAGTCACGTCTCATTTCCATTTTTAAAAAGATGCTAAAGGCTGAATATTTTTTCTACTACGTGCGTATATACGTATTTATACGCATGCACATATATGTATGAATAAATATAATATTATTTTGATTACTCAAGAAAGGCTGCATTTTAGATGCATTGTATCATTGCTTGATCTCACAAGTAAAACTCTAAAAACCCTATATTTTAACTCAAAACGGGTACTGGACTGATACGTAGTCTTAGGCCAAAAAATTCAGTTCCATACCCAAAGACGGTTCTTGAGGCCAGGCACATCATCAGAACAAAAGCGAGCTGAAAGCCAGCACACAACCATCCCCTCTGAAGACTAGCAATTGGAAAAGATATTTTTCCTATATTTTCAGACACAGAATCAAATGTATAGCATATGTACCATTACCAATTATTGCCACATAAAATATATATGCTTGTATAAAATATGCTGGTCCTTCTAATAGTTATAATCATTAAATGTATGCTTACATAAAATAAAAAAAAAAAAGAATTTCTCCAGCCAACTTGTGGTCAATGTTTTTCTAGTGGTCCTGGAAGTTGCACAGTTTTTCTTTTGGGTTCATGCCAAGGTTGCTATTTTTAATTTTCTAAAGACCCTTGAAAAGGCTAGTTGATATGGAGAGTCCTGCGAGAGCACCTCATCTCCAGCCCTACAGTTCCTGCTCTCCAGCTGCAGTCTCTCTTCACAGACGATGAATCATATGCCTAGAAAGAAACCACATATCTGAATAAACCACACTCAGTTACTGTCTCTGTTTGGTTACATATTAGGTAAATCTAACCAATCAAAACTCATCAGCTGACACAGAAGCCAGTGGAATTAAAATGCAGACATACAAAAATTCTCGTAAAGTATCACCAGGGTCATACCAGGCCTTAAATACTGAGAAAAGCAAAACAATCTATTAATAACTGAAACACTGATAATGTTTCTGTGTAGTCTAAAGAAGAGCCATGAGGTAAAGTCTCCAAGTTTCTGCGGTCGATGAGTTTTTAATCTGATATGAAAATGCTCACATGCATCCATGTCCTGGGACAACCAAGATTCAGCATCCGAGAAGCAGTTCAGCTAGGGGCAACCATATTAAGGGATTACGGAAAAGGAGGAAAAATAAAGGTAAGCAAAACACTAAATTATTCTAGCCAGATGTGAAGTGCAGCATGTGTTTATGCAACATCAGACGCAGATAAGTTGGCAACAGCAAGACTGTGACCTGACTGATCCCGCTGCTATCGCTTTTACATGCCCCACGGTTTTTGTTAGGCTGCCTTGACTTGCCCTAGCAGCAGATCAGAAGGACACTTTTCAAACTCACCATGTGAGAGCATGAACAGGGACTGTCTAGAGATGCAGAATTAACTAGCAGGATTATAATAAAAGCACATTTTGCAGCACAACAGCATCTTTCGGTGAACTGTGGCACTATGTGCAGCAAGATGCAGCATAACCTCATCCAGTCAAAACCCATGTCATCTCAGGTCAGAAATTATAGGGAAGGAAAAAACTGTGGGTTTTGTTTGTTTATTTGGTTTAAATCTGTGGCCAGTGCAAAGATCAGTTGTCAGATGAAAAATACTGGTTGAGGAATACCAAAGAAATAAAATAGTACCAGTGGAAGAACCCTCTCTCCTTAGGTCCGCACTCTCCTTTAAGGCTGTATTTGAGCAGGTTTAATCCTAGTTCACTAAAGATCCTAGGAAAACCTTTGCATTATATCCAAATGCCAGCATTAGACTGTAGAGCTGCAAGGGAATAAGCCAGTTTGCAGTGGGAAGAAAGAAGCCTCGCTTAGTGCCAGGCTATCTGATTGCTGCCCTTTCCAAGAATTCATAAACTTCCCGTTGAATTACCATCTGGTTCTGGCCACTGTCTGGCACACGGCAGTGGACTAAATGAACCACTTGCCTGATCTGGTAGGAGCAATTCCTACGGCTCTGTAAGTGCCCAGCAGAGACATTACTTGCAACTAGACATTTTGCCGCTAAATTCAAGCTATACTTTGGCAAGGAGAAATCAGCTTCAAAAACCCTGTGAGGTTCACCCTTGTGTTTTCAGAAGTGTTGCCTGGCATTCAAGTACATGCAGCAAAGTCTTGCTTTTTTTATTCATTTTGGATTGTATGTAATAATAATGTACTTTAGAGATACCAATAATCTATCCCACAGTTTATAAAATACTTCAGCATTTTTTTCAGTATATTTTCAGTATATTTCATTTTTTTTGGAACCAAGTTTTCTGAACATATGGGCTGTGTCAACCCTGTTGTGTCTCAAGTTCAGTTCAACCCTCTCTACAAACTTCTCCTTGGTAGATCACCCTTTGTGCCAGGGCTAGGATAACCTGCCTAGTTCTTTCAAGAGGGAATCTTTGGCTGTTGGCCTTGGAATCACTCAAACACATGTGGAAAACTGGAGTTGTAGGCCCGGCACAGTAAATTTTAATTCCTCATTAGCCTTTGAGATGGTGCCACAAACCTAGCACTGAGTGGATGGATGGTCAGGGATTTTCAGAATTCACTGTAGGCATTACGTGGGATTTACAGACAGTTTGAAGCCAGGCTGAACTCCTAAAAAAGAAAGGGGATGGAATATGGAGTCTTAGAAGCCACAGAGCCTCAACCTCAGAAATTACAATCCATCTCAGCCCCATTCAAATAGAAATTTGTAAAGCCCAACTGTTCAGTGTGCTGAACACTTCTTTGACAGTCTCAAGCTCATAACAACTGTCATTCAACCTGTAATGCCAAAGTACCACATGACTCTCCATGATTAGAAGATGCATCAAGAGGTGCTAAATCCAGTGTTCCCTTCTCTCACAGATACCCCAAATGAGATAATTTAAATTACATTTACCAGGAACAAAAAAACTAGTGAACGTTGCAAAAAGGTGATGGCCTGCTAGCCCGGTGAGCTGAAGGAATATGGAATCAATGCCTCAAATGGCTAATGTGCTAATACGGATTAAAAAGGAAATGTAGCACACAAACAGTGTTGTTGGGCCTATGCATTGTTTTCATCATCCTCTATGTAAAATACAACAAAATACAACAAAAATCATAATATCTGTGAATACAGTGTAAGTATGGGAGAGGAGATTAAATTTGATGTTTCTTTCCCCATTTGGGAATAGTAACCACCTTCACTGGCAATGGAAGGATACTCAATTACACTGAAAATTAGGGCCTGAGTTTGAGACCAATTACTTTGTCCATTAATCAAAAACATAATTTTCCTCTTTTCCAACTCCAAAGCCTACCAGCTTAATCAAAAAAAATCTTTCTTTTTTTTTTTTTTTAATGAAAGTGTATTGAAAAATGCCTCTATATTTCAAGTTTATACCATGTTTGTGTTGCATACAAAGGCCCCATTTTTTATGCCTTTTCTCTCCATGGAGAATTACCTATATGGAAAATTATCTACCACAGCTAGTTTTGTCCGCTGCTTTGATTACAACTTCAATAAAAAGACACCTTGTGAGTTTACCAGGAACTATTAACCTTTCGGCCCATCACTGTTGGGGAGGAGATCGGGGAACACAACAAGAAGTAATCTGGTGACATTTCTTGAGAAGGGAATACAACTCCAATGTATAAAACCAAATGGCAGTGATGGACTGATAGCTTGATGACCCAAAAAAGAGTACTTACCTCTCAGTAAAATGACAGCATACAAATTGTCCTAAATGACTTGAGACACAAATTATTTGGCCTGTATTTCGGTTTGTAGGCCAAATCTTCAATTTTATAAGCTCTCACTGATCTACTGACTTCATCAGACATATGCCAATTTACAATAGCTACAGATTTATTCCATTTCACCTATTCAAGTGACTAACACATTCAAACAAAGTCCAAACAAGTCTAGAGAAAAACAACTAACAAGTTATTACATTAAAGGTACCCACACCACAGGCCAGCTGAACAACCCCTGAATGAAATCCAGAGGAAAAGAGTTTGAACTTGGTCCATTCTCAGCTCCTGTAGGGTTGGAGAACAAGCAGGAAATGCCAGATTGTAGTTCAACCTTCTTTTACCCCTTCTCACCTTGTTCCTGTTCTCAGGACAGCAACAACAGGATGATGAATGTTCCTCTGCAGTGACCCCTGCTCTGCAGAAATGACAGGGCAGGTCCTCCCACTCCTCCCATTCCCAACCCCTTTTCTTCTAAAGGATCGCTTTGATGGTTCATAACATTCAGCCCTGAAGGCAAGAGGGTTTTTCCAACGTAAATTTCTTTTGGTCACTGCAATATGAACAGAAATGTTGGGCAGCTCTGTCCTGCAACAGGGTTTTCATATTTCCTTTGCCTGCCCAGCTATTTATCATTTTCCAATAATCCTATGCCCTGGAGACAGAAACACTCAGTGTTTCTCTCCATACCTTCCCCCCTGCCATCCCACACACACAATGTTTCCATGCCTGAAAGTCTGTCCGTCAGTGCTGATCGGAAAGGAAGATGCTTATCTCTATATATGGCAAGCCACGAAAGTTAATGATGGAAAAAGATCCGTTAGATCATTGAGTCCAAAACTCCTCTAGTGAAGGACAGGATCCCCAGAGAATAGAGATTTGTTTTTCAACAGATGCAGTAAATCATACTTCATGATGTGGTGGCCAACAGAGATATTTCACATCCTTGACTTTAAGGCAGAAGATGCTGCAATGTGGAAGTTTTTCTTCTTTCCTAATAGATTCATGATACTAATTTTGTTGCTGGTTTCTACTAATATGCTCTAGCCTCCAAAACCCAAACCAACCACAACCAGAATTCTTCCGTCACTGCCTGATCCTAATTTATTTAAGATACTAGCTGAAGTCATCGCTTGGACAGATCTCAAATGACCCCAAGCTAGGATCACATATGGAAATATGGAAAAGCAACATGTTGCAACAATCCAACAATCTCCTTCCAGTCAAATTTTAAACTTTGGTAGTTTCAGACAAACACCAGCACTTGGCCCCACATCCATCTTGGTTCCTCAGTGTCAGGGTTTGGTGAACGGTTTAAATTTAGTGCTCTGCAAATGTCCTGGGTGCAACTGGACCAAAACAAGGAAGAAGATTCACCTCTATAGTCTCTATTGTCTTTAAAGACAGATAGGAGAAGACAGCAAGAATTCTATTAATGTGATAGTATTCATGTAATAGAAGGACAAACACTTCTCAGAGCAGTTTAGGAAACTAAACTAGCCATTCAAAAACCTGTCGAAAAACCATTCGAGTGATCATTCATGTCTAGGCATGCCCAGTGCTGGTACTTAACAGGTCATGACTGATAATATTTGAAAAAGAAATAATCTGTGAAAAGTAGCTCCAGGGTTGGAAGTATGGCTCTGTGTTTGGACACACTTCCAAGTAGGTATTTGAACTGCAAAGCACTTGGACTAGAAATTTATCATCATATAAGCAGATTAACACTAGAAACTGGGAAGTACGATTCAGTGTTAAATTCAAAGATATAAACAGATTTATTAAAATGAGAGTTCATTTTTCAAGAAGTGTCTAAGCTTCCTGCTTATCTGAGATTACATGTGAATTTATCAAAATGGAAGACGCAAGTTAAGGACAAGGTTCACAGGTAACTAACCATGTGTGGCTTCGGAATCCAGAATGTTTCCATAATCAGCCCACGGGGTTCAGCTACACTGGAACAAAATAGATTTGAAAAGACTTAAAATATTTTAATAACACAATTATCTGCAATAATTAACATGTAGGTAAGAGATGCAGAAATAACCAAAGGTGACTGCACATCCAAATATACACACAAACTGGGCATGCAACACCAGTGGGAAAGTGGAAGATAAAATGCACAGGACAGATTTAAGTCACTTCAGTTTTCAGATGTTTAAATTATATAGCAATGAATGCAACGGAAAACTAGATGGGGAGAAGTATTTGTGCTAGCTAATACTTCACTAAAAACATCTTCAGGTCACTCATTTACAACCTTGTATATAATCCTCAGTATAAGATTTGACTGGGTATATTCACAGACTGTCTCACAGGCACTTGGCCCAAAATGTCTTTTCCCTCCAACCTGCCCAAAAGACATTTACAGTAATATTGACATAAGTGCAAGTAGTAGGCCTTTCTAAATTAAAATTTCTGTATATAGCCTGGTCACACAGTACAGCGCTTACAAAACTCTGCTAGAGACATCAAATACATTTTGAAAGACTGTGGTTATACTGTCTGTGGTATTAGTCAAGTAACATATTGCCTGTCTGGAACTTGTGAAACAGGCATTAATAAATTGAGTGTCCAAATTATTGAATCTTACACTCAAGCCTTGCTGGGCTGAATTCAAACACAATCCTTCAGACTAACACGAAATCCCACCATTTGGTGTTTATGAGAACAACAACTTCAAGTGCCATCTTTGAAGTTTAGTCCTGAAAGTCCAGAAAAACATTCAACTGGTTTGTCTATACTGGCACTCAAATACCCAGGACTCCCACACTATGAACAGGTTTTCAGCATAACTGAAGGACAACATGAGATACCCAAAACGCAGTCTAAGAGTTCACTGTGCAATCCACCCGTCCTTCAGAAGTTTATTCCAGACCCTTGAAGCTTGGAAAAGATCAGTTTAATCCTTCCTCTGCATTCACATAGTACACAGGCAGGGACAAGGAGCAGAGCTACAGGATTTCTTGCACTTATGTCTGGTCAATAGAAATTCCCATTAATCTCCAAAGAGAAAGCAAGGGATAGAGAGAGGGAGCTAGTACAGGAAAAGAAAAAGAAAACCTTTCTCAACTAAATAACTAAATTTCTTTCCCACTTCATTTTTTTTCTTCTACCTTTATTTTTGACACAATAGTTTTTCTACCAAACATTATCAGTTTTCAAAAATGTTCTACACTAAATATTATCAGTTCAAAAACTAAGTCAAAAAAGGTGATATCAAAAACCTGTCAGGAATAAAAAGAAAAAATAGCAGCCAAATACAATCAGTTTAGGGAATTAAAGAAAAAAGAAATGAGGATTAGCCCCTAAAAGATGGAAGTTTCATTTTTTGATAACACTATATAAAAAAAAAAATTAAATAAACTTTTCAGTTTCAAAAGCAGATCATATTCACCATGAAAAGTGCATTAACTATCTCAGAATCACAGGGTGCTGAAAAATAAACATAGCAGCAACCAAAAAAGATAAACTAGATTTATTTCTTGCATCTCTGCCTGGCCCAGAAGCAAAAATAAAGACCTTCCAAGATCTTCAAGCTAGTTGGACACTCCCAAAGGACTTAGATCATTAAAAAAATCCCTGTAAGCATTTATGTCGACCAACTACTTTGAAGTTCATCTGTTCATATCAGAGTTGGCCGCAGCTAATATCTGGGAACAAAATGCACACCTTGTGTGATACTGAAAACAGATTCATGTTTTCATGATTGGCCCCTTCTCTGCCATTTGCTTCGAACGCGTTAGTCAAAGTCACAAGCACACTCAGTCCAAATGACCTGTGGGAGTACAGGGACATCCCCTTCAAACCTCTAGCATTGCCTTAGGCCTGGAAAATC
>JAWLRI010000180.1:5660390-5715709 GCA_034781795.1 Crypturellus tataupa
CACTCAGTCCAAATGACCTGTGGGAGTACAGGGACATCCCCTTCAAACCTCTAGCATTGCCTTAGGCCTGGAAAATCAGTCTTATCTTGACAGCTGAGCGGGATTGCAAGCACTGTTTCATCACGCAGAGGGGTTGAGATTGGAAGGGGCCTCTGGAGATCACCTCATTCAACCTCCCTGCTCAAGTAGAGTCACCTAGAGCATGTGGCGCAGGGGCACATCTCCAAGGAGATCGCACATCTCCATGCCAAAATGGTTTGCCCATCTATTTTGCCAGCAAAAGTACAAACAACAGTCAAGTTAACACAGTCGGAAGACTTTGTCGCATTGTGAACTAAAGGATTACACTGAGGTAAATCCTCTGTTGCACCCGACGCTTCCTACGGGTATCCGTATGGACCTGCTACCCATACAGAACTATAGGCCGGCAACCGGGCCGCTCACTGCCCTTTGGAGCAGCCTTCTTGGTTTTCCCTGTTTACCAAGCCATGCCGCAATAAAAAAGGCTTAGAGCCTTCTTTTTCTCTAATTGCATTGGGTGTGAACTGCAAATAGTACTTTTTCCAGTAATTTTTCCCTTTTCCCCCAAATACAGCTCTATATATGTGCACACACACACGCTCTTGATCACACATAAGTTTGCCTTCAGAGGCTATTTCAAACCTACCCAACCTAAATAAGGAGAACTTTTAAATGGATTTTCTCTCCCCCTTGATGTGGTGAGATTCACAGGCTGTGGAAAAAGAGGCTGGGACAAGACACGGTTGCATCTGGAGCGGGGGAGGCATTCTTTTTTGTGGTTGTCTGATGAATTATCAAAGCCAACTTGTAAGGAGTTTGGGGCCCAGAACTTTAAACAGATAGAGATTTTCCTCTCTCCCTTTCTGTCTCCAACTGTCCTGGGGATTTGACTGAGTCATGTAACACTCGCTGTGACTTCAGATCAGTCATATCTGGCTTTAATAATGTCTTTATTTTTTACTGCTATTATTTTTGGCTGCTGGGGTATTCTTAAGAGCTTTGTTGTTGCACTCCCAGCAGAGGCAGCAGCACGTGCTCAGTGACAGCAGCGCCGAGATGACAGTAGAGCAAGCAGAGGATTGAACTAGGGAGAGATGAATCTGTGGAGCCCCTCTGAACTTCTCTTAGGGCCTCCTTAGAGCTCAGACGGAAGCACAAATAGCAAGGCCCAACATTCCCAGCCCTTCCGAATATGACTTACAGCTCCCCACCCCAAATACATCTCACCAAAAGGGCTGCCCAGAAATTGGTGGGTATTTTTAGCAGATATCGAGGTACGGCAGAGAGAGTTAAAGAGTTCCTGAGACATATGAAATGCACGTCCAAACGGTGCGGCTCTGATTCAAAGCAACACGAAACCAACCAACCAACCAAGGTCAACCTCAAAGGCTGCAGCTGACAGGAAACCCCTCTGGGGAGGTCCAGGTGTTAGGCAGGAATAAGTTTTCCCCACCTTTTTCTATTTTTTTTTAAGGTTGAGGCATTTTTAGAGCCTGAAGTTACATTGGTGGGTCACAACAGAGAAAAGGGAAAAAGAAAGGAAGCATTTTTACAGGCCAAGTCCCTTCCATTACACAGTTTTATTTATTAATTTATTTCTAATAAAAGAGAGAATACATCTCCATTTTTTTTATAGGAGTAAAAATACGAAGCCAAATAGCTTCCAGCCCAAGGCAGGAGGGCAGGGAGGGGGCGGCAGAAATGCAATGGTTTATTAGTGGCTACATTTCATCTTTCAAAGGATTGTCTTGGAGGCCATCCCAGAAGGACCCTGCTGTGTTTCAATAAAGTGACTACACGGATCGAAAGCTCAGTAAAGCACCTAAAGAACTGAGCCAACAAGGCAGCCTGCTCCAGTAGGGATTTATTTTATTCATGCATGGAAGATAGGGGTGGAAGAGCGGTGGAAGGGGAGGGAAGGAAGGGGAAAGATTGCAGAAACACAACTTGGAGACACAGCATGTCAGAACACCACAGAGAGCTGGAGGGACTGATGTTCTTTGCCCATTCCATCAGCAGCATATATAAAATGTATAAATAAGTTCTAAGCTTCCTTGGGAATTTCCTCATGCGTATCAGTTCCACTACAAAAACTGTGAAAGCTCAGTGCAAGGAATGTCTGAGAACAGGCCTTGGAGGAAACAAAGGTGGCTTTTATCTACAAAAGTAACTTCATTTCAGTGACTTATGACAGATACTCCAGTTAACATTTGTAATACTTTTTTCTTCTTTGTGGCAGCCATGCACAGGAAGCACAAAGTCTCCAAGACCTACCGAATATCCCCAGAAGCCAAACTTGCACATATTTATATTAAAGGGAAGGAGAAGTTCAAGAGAGGAAGGAAAATATACATTTCAAACATCCTATTGGAGAGCAAAAACACTAACAAGCAACTCATGCAGCCATTTCTGCACTATGTATCATAAAAAAGCAAACAGTGAAAGCAGATACTTTTTTTTTCTTGGGCAGGGAAGGGACATGCTACTAGCTGGAAAAGCAGAAAATCTAAATATCTCAAAGAATTTTCATTAAAACCTGCAGTGGGTTATGAAAGAGTCAGATTTGAACATCGCCCGATCATTGAACTCATACAATTGGTTCAGCTCATTTTTGAATTAAGAACAAACATTATCTGAAAGTTTGAAAGAGAAGCAAAAATCTCACCCTTTCCTCATTCACCTATCAAGAAATTAATGCAGATCAAATCCTGGCAATCAGTCCTACCTCCCCAAATCCTCCATCACTTGCCTGCTCTCTCTCCTTGAACCTCATCTCTATTCAACTCCTCTAATTCCTGCTCCATTCCTTCTGTCAGTCTTCCTTGAAGGACACCACACAAACTGAGGGGATTGGGACTTATCTGAAATGCACACACACGGCCAGGGAACTTGCAGGGCTCCTGCTGTGCTTCATTCCACAAACCCACCTGAAAGAACAGTGCTGAGCTGCAAAGCAGAGAGGGACTGAGCTCCTCCATGCTCTTTTGGATAATCTAGATAGAAAGTTTTTCTAGAAGAGCGTGCAGATCCAACCTGGAAGATTCTTCCCCAAATGCTTAACCATTTTCCATACATATGTTCTGCATCAGATCAAAAGCTCCTTTCCATCTGGTCCATTTCAAAAACTAGATATATTGCTTCTCCCTATTCTCTGAGGGCATGCAAGAAGTTTTCCAGAGACAATTCTGAAATCCTAAATGTGAATTTCAACTAAGCACTGCTTTTTATATTTATTTTCTTCTGCAAAATCTGGCACTAGGAAATACTCATTAAATCACCAATGAAATATGAATTCATAAGAGTCTGAATAATGAGGATGCTGCCTGTGCTGCCACGCAGAAGAACTAGACGAGGATCTGAGCTCAAAAACTTAGCTATGCTGCACACAGTCCAACAAGCAACACAGCAGAGCAAGCACCATGTGGCACAGCTGATTCAATATCAGTCTGATTTGTTCCGTATCAGCCTGAAATTGAAACACAGATATGTGTGTGTGTGGGAAGGGCTGCTATTCCAAAAGAGAGGTGAGGAAAACAGAAGTTATGGAAGTCAGAAAGGTGCTTAAGTCTAAAGGATGGCTCTTCGGGGGATAGTGAAGCCTCTCAAGGATTTAAGAGTTTCACAGATAGAGTCTCATTCTGATACAGAGAGGCATTTCTAATCCCCTAATCCAATCCCAGAGATAAATACCATTTGGGGAACAAGAACCTACTGAAGGCCACCTTATATGGAAGAAACCCAGATGTTCTCTCAGCCAACTTGGCAAGGGATACACTTTTGCAAGGAAGAGCTGCAAGGAAGAGCTGGCTTTTGCTATTCTGAATATGACCCTTTGTACCACAGAAATTACATTTTTTTTTGCTCATAGCCATTTTGAGTTTGAAATAAAAACAATCTTGGAGGAGCAGAGTTCAAGGCTGAAACAGGTAAATAGTCACGGTCAAAATTTCACTTCAGCATAACCTAATACTGCATTTCCGATTTACACAACTTCCTGAGCATCTTCCATTCAAACAGAGAAAAAAGCAGGACAATTCACAACTAGCTGGCTTCAATGGGCAATTTTGCAAATCAGTGAAAAGTCTTACATTTTTTCTTAGCTATTTCCTCTTCTCCTTATACACAGTAGCACTTGGGTCAGGGCTTAGACTTCCATAATCAATTAACATAACAGTCCATTTGCAGCAAAGAACACTACTGATTCAGAGACATAACAGCTAAAAACAAGGTGAAAACAGGCTTGTTTGAACTGGGTTCAGTTCGATACAATAAATCATTTCAAAGAGTATAGCAAACAAACAGTATCTATTAGAAAATAATGTTCTGATGTTGGTAGATCTGTAGTACTAACAGCATAACAGCATAAATGAACAGAAAATGCCATAAACGGATTACAATGAAGGAGAAGTGTTTTTTAAACTCTCATAGATTTTCAAGAGATGTAACTACCTTCTTATAACATCCAAAATATCATACCGTTCATGTCTTCACTACAAAAGAAAGAATAATTTTTCAATTTTATAAGCTGGCCCAGTGGAAAAAAAAATAAATACACACATCTCTCTCTCTCTCCACATGAAGAGCAGACAAGTAAGTTTTATCCTGACTTAACTAAGTGAAGCAAACTCCAAGGCCTGGTATTCAGTTCAGCAAAGTTGACTGGATTCTAGTAAAACGCTCTGTTGTCCTGACACCCATGTAAAAATGAGTATTTCAAAGTTCAAAAGATGGTCCCTATACCTTTCTCATTAACATCCCCTGTGTTAAAAAAGTTTTTAGGCAGGTCACCTGACACATCAATAACAGTTTCCCAAATGTAAGGAGATAATTAATTTTAAACCACCTTTATACTGCACTGAAAAATACTCCTTACTATTCACTATATAGAACTTTAACCTTAAGAAGCCTAGAGAAACTAACCACCGGAGTTGGTAAGGATAAAGTCTAGAGACATTTGCAACCCGATACAGTTGGAAGGAGAACAAGAATTAGTTTACTCTAAGGTAAAAATTAGGATACTGAGAATTCAGCAAGTCTGAAATTCAGACAAGTCACTAAAACAAGTTTTACGGGATGCTCAATAGCCAACCTCATCTTTCTACACCAGAAGAATACATGCACTGCAGGTCCAGCTGCAAGTGTTATTTTTTTTTTTTCTATTATTACCTACAGTTCTTGAGAATAAAATCACTAGCCAACATGATTCAGATGCAAGAGAGAGGGTCCATGCTGCACTGGTCAGCACTTTGGCAGACAGATCACTCATGTGGCAGTGAAGAATGCCAGAAATGGAGTTTGAACTTGAACCCCTGAAGGCAAGGAAAGCACCTCAGCCTGGGCAGCCTCTGCTTAAAGAGAAGTCTTTTGAGAAGAGGAAAAGGGGAAAACAAACTTAAAAAGTTATCCACCTGATTATGATAACAGTATATGTATTTTTTCACATTTCAGAGAGATTAATGGGGTCATAATGTCTCCTGCCAACCTTTACACAGTGTTTCTTGCTAGCCACACTCCAGCATCCTTCTAGATAGGACACAGATGCTGCACTGACTCCGAGAGAAGTCTATTTACAGAATTAGTAATTACCACATCCGAGAGCACCTGAGTTTTCCTTGGAGATCTCCCAGCTAAGCACTGCCCATAGCCAACATTGCTTAGCTAGTGAAATCTGACACGTTCTTGGCCTCCTGTACAGCAGCTTTGGCTGCGTGTCTAGAAATATTCAACCTGCAAAGGCAGCAGTGCCAGAAAAGATTTCTAAATAATTTGGCAATTCCACTCAGCCTGTTACTAGTTCCTTCTTACATCCCTATTACGCAAAGAGAAACTACCCCAGACTGGTTGGGTTATTTCTGTGTGGCAGCTGGGTGAGTAGGAGAGACAATTCGGCCTGTGAATACAGAGCACTACCGACAGTCTGGCCCTCAGTGGCTTAATAAAAACGGTTGCACAGACTGTTGTGTTAAACATCCTATTTCCAAGCTCTCTCCATAGAAAATAAGAATATTTAACCACCAGAGAAAAAAATAGCAAAAGAAATAGGAATAAAAAAAAGGAAGCCCCTAGCCCTGAACAGCAGTTCAGCACTGAATGAAAGAAATTGCAAGCTGTTTTACATGCTTTTTGTTGTCTTCCTTTACCCTGTCATCATTGGTTTAGTTGTTTACAAGGCTGAAATAGAGGGGAAAAAGCTGCATGTCAAATGCTAAAAATTTGCCTTTGAAGGTCCCTTTTTCAGACAGAAAAAGGAGCTTCAGAGAGAGTCCCCTAACCCCACTCCAGTGTTTGACCACTCATCTGTCAGACTGGCATTTGCCACTTTAAGCATAAAGTCATTTTAATCACTCACATTGGGAGCTTGTGCTTTCGTATCTTCTCTTAAAGGCATATCCACTGCACAATTTGCTCATCCAAAAAAGAATGCGGGAATGGGTTTTATTTACACTTGTACTTGTCCAATAGGAGACCAGGAACTCAAGTTTTAGTATTCTAATGAAAGACAATATTTGGAAGAAGCAAAAAGACTGCATGAATTCTTAGGTATCAGATTTTTTTTTTTTAATTCTACATTTTATTTTGCAGAAAAATAACAATACAGTTAAAGGAATTCAATTATCCTAGTCAGAACTTAGCCATCTAATTACTCTTTTAGCATTTGCTAACAGTGGTGCAAGCTCTTTTCTTGCAACATCTCTAAGTTTAAGTAAGTGGCCTGTTGGCTAACAACAGTTAAAATATCCACACTAGACTACAACAGCAGCCGCTGTAGCCATAATAAGCACAGTGGCAAGGACAGTATTTCCTACCCAGCATAGCTAGACACAGTCTAGGTCAACTGGACATAGTGGCTGGCCTAGAGCAAGACTTAAACTTGCAAAAAAACTGGACCAACATCAATCGCCACAATATTCTCACGTAGTAAAACAGCAAGCAGTGTCCAAAAAAATAGTGCAGTGAGGCAGTATTAAATCCTTGGACATCCAGCTTATTTCAAAAGTAATTTCACTTGAACATTGACAGAATTACCCATCAGCTTTTAAAGTCTTAGATTTCCACTTCTGGTCTTACAGGTATCTATGAAATTGTATTGGATATAATAGCAAATAAAACATGACTACCTCCTTATCTTAGTTAACACATAAGTGCTATTATGCCTGTGAGCTTATAGAATTCATGATGCAATCTGCTAGAAACACTGAGCAAAGAAAATTCTGGATTAGGAACAGGAGACCTGTTTCACCCAAGAATTGTCCTGGAAAGTCCAAGTCTTACACATTTTTGGCATTTTAAGTACGTGCAGTTCAGGAAAAGCGCAGCTTGTACTATCCTATCAAATCAAAAATTATGCAAAAAGTAAGGAAGATTTTTACAAATGGAGAACAAAAACAAGGAAGATGTGGTGAATCCCAAAGGATTTCCTTCAGGTCAGGGGTTGACCCGAAGTTCAGTTTTAACAGGAAGCTTCACATCTGAAACATAGACCACAAAATATTTTTGGATGAAAACAACAAACCCGAACCTTCACCCACAGCTGAAACCGAACCTAGACTCGGCCTCTGATGAAGTTTAAAGTTAAGAAATGAGGAGACGCAGATAGATGCATCACAAAGCACATTTAAAAGCCAAACATTGCACCAATGAAACACCCATTGGAAGGGGCCACACCACGAGAACATACAACTTGCAGAGAAAACAGATACCTGCTAAATTTTATTATATCTCAAGACTAAGTCTCAAACACCTCCCCCTTTACACCCAGGTATGAAGGTCCTCCCGTTCTCTCTTCAGTTTGTCTTCAAGGACACTCTCCAAGGGAAGCACATCAGTTTAGGTAGACAACCCCATTTCTACAGACTTTGAGAATATCTGAAGGAATTGAGTTTTTCAAGTTTTTTTGTTTTTAAAACGATTCTTTTCCAGTACCTTGCGTACCTTCCATTCCTCCTTTCCTTTCACTACCAAAAAAAAATTAAAATAAATAAATAAATAAAACACAGTCCTGACATTTCTGTACTTTAATTAATCAACATTTCACTCCATTAGAAAGAAGTCCCCCATCAAACCAGACCAAGTGCTGTTACTTTCCAAAATAGAGGCAAGGCAACATCCTCCTCTATTTTGGTCTTTAGTGAAAACACCCTGAGGAGTGTTTCTATACTGCAAAGATACCTCACCATTTCCTTCAGGGGGAAAAGAGGGAAATAGGAATAACCATTGTTTTCTGGGAATAAGTCCCCACTCAAAAAAAAAAAAAAAAAAAAAAAATCCTTACTCCATGAAGAATAAAAAAAAAAAAAAAATCCACTGATCCTTAAATTTTCATTTAGTCATCTCCACCAAAACAGAGTATTGCACTTAGCTTTATTCATTATCAATTGGCATGTGCTTTAGTCAGCGGGGACTGTATGAACACAACAGGCACAAGCAGTGACACTGAAAACCCCTTGCTCTCCTCTCCGCCGGCTCCAGCCCCTCTCCTCACGCCAGGCCCTGAAGAGCGCAGGACCGGGATGCTCCGGGGCCGCTCCCGCTCCCAGGCGCTTCCCCCACCTCGACACACGGTCCCCGCAGGGTGCAGGGTGCCCGTGCCCACCATGGCCTCTCCCCAGCCCGGGCCATGGCTCTTCCCCGCTGCCAGCGCAGCCCACGGACATTTCTCAACCCATAAGCCTAAGAAAACCCTGTCAGCAATGATTATTGTTAACCAAATCAGTATTACCACACGCATACTAAAAAGAAATAAGAAACAAGAGAGGTAGATACAAGAACTCCCCAAACTGCTTAGTTCTGGTACTGTGTTGTAACAGGGGGCTCTAATCCAAAGCGTTTGAGGAGCTTTGGAAACCTCAGCTAAAAGATAGGAACATTTATTGTAGACTTTAATACTTTATAAATACATTCAGCAGTAAATGATATCTAATCATCCAAGCTTTTTTTTTTTTTTTTTTTTTTAACACAGACAAGCATATCACTAAGACTCCAAGGTACAAGGCAAACAGGAATTTTACAAGATAAGCTAATTCATTTACAGGTCAGAGACATTCAAAAAGATGCGAGGATGAGCCAGAAAGTTCTTCGCAACAGGCAGATCTTCATACCAACCCCAACAGTGAGGAGCTGCTGCAGGTCCCAAGCAGAAATATCCACTGCCCTCGGTATTTACCGAGACAAACCAGGCTGGTGCTTCATGCAGTGTTGAAAAGGAGGCCTGGCTCCATGCAAGCTGCCATGTAACAAGCTAATGCAGTTCCACTTGTAAAACTGACACTCCATTTTATTTCTTTAGAGACTAGTAATGTGCTACAATAAGTGATAGCATTTACTTTTCAACAAATAGTCACTTTTGCCAACACCGTGGAGACATAGAGAGGGAACGTGTTGAAATAGGGCAGGTGTGAACAGTCAGCACAGGTAGAGTGAAGTAGTGGAAGGGTAATGCAGAAAGTGTTAGCACTCACCCCTGAGCTTCAGGAACATGGATTTATTCTGTGTCAAGTTAGTAATGCTGGTGTCACTGACTGTGGCCAAGGCATATAAGGGAGCTATAGGGTGAGCCGTTACTTGAGATACTCCAGAGCTATTGCTTCATATAGGGAGAGTCAGGCCAGGAATAGCAGAGATGCTGCAAAGAAAGCACCAGCCCAAGACCCGTTACTGCAAAGTGAAGCAAAACAGTAGCACACAGCAGCTCTGTATGAGTATTTCCATGCCACAGAGGCAGAAGGATAACACAAGTCCTAAAGGACCCAAGAGCAGAAAGGGCAGTGATGGCAGCATTGAGAAAGGTCCTTGAGGACACAAATTCCTAACACACCTAGTTGGTGCTTCTAGGCCTAATCTAACCTCTAATGAACTAGGAGACTTTCTGGAGCATTGGTTACTTTAAACTCCTCTAAGGTGCTGAGAGCCCTCAGATACAAGTGCCAAACTGCAGAGCCACTGGTCAAAGGACATCAGGTTAGAAAGAGAGGCTTGTACCAGGCCAACCAGACAAGGCATCAGGCACCCCATGGAGTTTGAATCCTCACGCCCTGGAACAAAACAATTTACAAGACATCACTTAGCATTGCAGAGAATCCAGACATTGCTGATCTTAAAATAAATCTATTTCCTTTCAGAGAGTAAATAAAAATCTTGAAGCAATCCATCAAATCCCAGACAGAGAAAAAACTATCTTAACTTTGCATTTACAAACTATGCCGTGATTTGAATGTGAAGAAATGACCAGGAATTCTTTTGCCTGTAGCACAGTTAGTTTTCCCCATACAGACATAAATGATGCTCATCAATAGAAATCTGATATTTCTGAATATAAAAAAACATAAACTGCACTTACTAGGTCTCCTCTGGTTCCCATTTAATTTCTTTTGTCTAATGTAAACTCACTGGGCTATGACTAACAGCGAACATATAATTTCTAATTGTATGACATTATGTTATGTTAGTACAAAAACATTATCAGAGCTAAGACAGAGACAGAAGCATATAGTTCAGTCTTACTGGGAGTAGACAGGAATGGGAAAAACACCATCAGCATCAAACACATTTGTCAGGGAAGCAGATTAAAAGCCAGCTTTAATGGGAAAATATTCTCCCCACATTTTACTTCCCTATTTCTTAGATGATAGAAGTGTTACATAAACCAAATAAAGTAAATTCACACCTTTATAAGGACTTACGGCATAAGAATTGACTGACATAGGACATTATTTTATTCTTTGGAAGATGCTGTGTGTATTTCTATAGAAATGGCTTAAAGACTTACAGAGATAAAGTCCAGGATTCTGTAGCTACATGATTAGCCAGAGAACCTATTCTTGTTGCAAAATTCTGTTGAGATTTACATTTGAAAGAATTATGAGCCAGAACATCTGAGGAAAAAATAAAGAAGTCTGATTTACACCTGTAGAGATTTTCCTCCCTGGGGAATAAACCAAAGGAACATAAATCAAGAGCAAGCCCACGTCGTACGCTCCCGAGCCTGCAGATGGTCTGTAACAATAGCTGCAAGAATTGTGATGGGCCTATATCCTCTCAGTGTACTAATCATGGGGTTCAAAGATTGACAAATTAAATGCCAAACGTGATGGACAGTATTAGTTTTATTTATTTGCAGCTGGCTGGATGTGATGTTCCTTTTAAAAGACTGGGCAGCTAGGAAGAAGGCAGCCAGCTCGTCAGCCTGCTCACTGTGCACCAGCGAAAACCCTCTCGCCAGGATGGGAAACAGCTCCAGTCCAGAGAACAGCCAGTGTGCACGGACACTGGGGTCTGGAGCAGGATGGACAGAATGAGCCCCGCAGGCAACCAGGAACCTGCCCTGCAACGGGAGACAGAGACAAGGCTAAGAACAAAGTGCAGGTGCACAACCACCTCTCAAAAAATCTTTCTATCCATTGTTTTTTAAGTGCTTTGATAGCACTTAAGAACTGCGGTTAGCTTGTCAGTCAGAAGACCACTGAATTACTGAAAACCTAAGAGTGGAGATCTACCCTCAAGTGAGGATAGAGGCATTTGTTTACATTTGCATATTTTATTGTCTTGCCCAACTGATGTAAATTTTACCATTTTAAAGATCTTAAGCTATGGTCTAGCAAAACGAAGCTTCCTCAATTCAAAAAGTCTTTTTGGAGAGTTCATTTTTTAAGGAAGTGAGACCCACCTCAGAGCTCCGACAGAGATGGATCCTGTAACACGCTCGTCTAATGAAATAGGTATTTGAGGAGCAGCACCCAGCAAAGCTCTCCAGACTGCCCCTCCTTTTCCTATGATCCCTCTTTGACCTCCATACCTACTAAGAGCTCAAGTGGAACCTAGAACTGTATGGATTTAAAAAAAGAGATTAAAAATGCAAACATGAAAAATCAATGTGATAAATTCCTAAAACACAGGAACTGCTATATTGTTATTTACTTTAGATTAATGAAAATTACTGCTTGATCTAAAAGAAAGCTCACAGTCTCAACAGACTCTATTAAACCTTGTAAGCATCCTATATAAAATATGGGAAATGGTAAGAAGCACCAGAAGGGCTTCAAGGAGCTGCAGTGGGGTTTTAGGAATATTAAGGTTATTAGGAATAACCTTATTAGGTTAGGAATATTAGAAATACTCACTTCCAGCTCTCAAGAGAGCCCCCTGCAGTGTTCATACCTTGTCCCATGACCATGTAAGTCACCGCACATTTCTGCCTCCCCACTCACAAAGCACACTCCTATTTAAGACTGCCGACTCGGAGGACGATGACTGGGTCTTACTGTGTTATTTGTTCAGCACTTAATATTAAAAAAAAAAAGTGCTTAATATAAGTTTTTTCTTGGCTGGGCAATCTAGGCATCAGCAGAGGACACGCGGCTGTCCTGCGCTCGCTCTCTGCACAGGCTGCGTATTGTCCACAGACCAAATCCCCATATTCCTATTGCATCAGGCCTTTCCATGATTTTTCAGCCAGGAATTCCAGCATTGACTCCAAAAAATTAATTAAAATAAGTCCTAATACACCTCTCAGCTGACCTTTAATGTCATTGTTACCCAGCGTGCGCCAAGCAAGAGCCAATCTAAACCTTACAGGGCACCGTAACCTTGATACTATTGACCAGCCTTGCTCTGATTTAAATTTCAAACAGCCTGCAATTTTGATTCCTCCTTCCCCCAGCTCCAAAAGAAAACATTATGGATTTTATAGGGAAGAAGGCCCTGGCCACACAGCTGATTTGCACAAACTTCGCATAAGCACAAAGGCAGTCAGTACAAACAGAATTAATTTTAATTAACTTAATACGGCTGACAAAAATGGTGGGGAGTTTTCATGATCAAGTAAGCAGAACCACATGCACAAAAATATCTGCTCTGTTAATTACATGTGCACACATCCAATAATGGAGCCATACTTAATTGTTATACTTGTTTTTGAAATTAGACTGTTACAACCACACTGAGTTACCCCCTCAGGCAATAAACACAGATGCAGCTTTTAGACAGGTAAAGTAGCACCCAGCACTGAGATGTTTGTTAGCAGCTACGATGGAGAACTTGAGCTCTCCACCATCAGGTATCCAGTGCCCGCTTGGGATGGAGATAAACTTTTTATTATTCCCTGGATGTCTGGAAACTCCGTAGGAAGAACTCCTCCTGGATCATAAGCCAACTCAACTGCAGCCTCTTTGCAAGGAGTCCAGCTGAACCTGTTCATGCAAAATCAGGAGCAGCTACTCAAGTATGCAAAACCAGTGCACACAAGAAACGGACTTGTGAAACTACTACATGTAAAGAACTGAAGACAAGCATCACCTAATGAATGGAAAGCACTTACTTGAAATAAACCTCTTTAGACATCCAAATGCATTGAGAATCTGTCCCTTTGATGATTTATGTTCCCAAAGGACAGAACAGGAGGCCCTATAGAAGAGGACATCATAGCCCTATAGAAGAGGACATCATAGCAGAGCAATTTGCTTGTTGTCGTGCAATAATTTCAAGCTAAACCAGACATCTAAATGTGAACAGGTCAAAGGATCCTCCCTATTTACAGAACCAAAGCCAAGTGACTTCGATCTACTCCTTTCAAAGCTGCTTCTGCACCCATGAGGAGGAGCTTTCCATGCTGCCTCTAAGGCTTGATTGCCTCCCTTTGAGAGAATCTAAAAAGATGTATAACATGAAAAGACTAAAGAGTCCCAGTAGTTGGGAGAACAAAGCTATTTTGGAAAGCAGGTAGGGCCTGGTGCCGAAAACCTGCTATGAAGAATCAGTGTTTATATTAGCCAAGTTACAAGGCTCTGGCAAGAGTTGGGGATTTTTGTTTCTTTGCTAAAATCAGAAAGTAGGAAAGACAAAAACATTTTCTTTTCTCAGCACTCTTACCTTCCTTGTCAGCTCAGTGAATCAGAGTTGCACAAAGTGCATGCAAGACAAAATTAGGAATTTAATGTTTGTTCAGTTAGAAGAAAAATATTGCCAAACCAATGGATTCAAAAGCAATAGCATTATGCCCTCAAAATCATGAGATTTGGGACCCTCTCTTTGCCTTCTACTTTTTCATCTTCTAGAGTATATAAATTACATTTCTATACTTGAAACCCTGCAGGCTAGGAATTTATTTAAGATACAGCTAAGAACCTTATTACTAATGTGAACCCAGGAACTGGGGTTTAAAAAAAAATGTATTCAGAAAATGCAAGATTAAAATAATCAGAACTGGCAATACTATACTTAATATCAGTTTGTAGGCAGTGGTCCCAGAGTGATAATTAGTTAATGAGCTGAAGCTTGCAACGTTATTGCGGTAGAAAAAAAGTATCAGAAGAAATCTTTCTTTTATCATACATATCATCACTAGCAATTTTACCAAGTTAAAGACCCACATCTGGCTTGCTTAAGTGATGGTGGTTTGGGCTTAACTCTAATTTCATTAGCAGCACTTTTAAGTAGTCATAATTCTGTTAATATATCCCGATTTGCACCAAAGTAGCAAGATAAAGGGGCCCAAATGTACAGCTTAAGTAAGGTAAACATAATGTGGTCTTTCTATTGCAAATTTGGCCACCTTTTAAGTGTTGGGTAGGATGGTTATAAATAACACTATTGATATTTATAGTTTCATCGCCTCCAAAATCTAGAAGGCGTTAGTGAGGCAGGCTCACTACTTAGGCTCAGGTAGACAAGTATGCTATAAATTGCAGTTGGAAAAGCTTCAGAAACAAGCTGGCTGCTGAGCAGTAACAGAGCAAAACCTCTCTCCTAGAATATGTTGTTCCTATTAAGAACATGCCTGAAGTATTTGAAGTAAATGATCAAACACCTTATGTGACCTATACAAACACCGCCGCTATCTACACTCTACCCTTACATTGTCAGTCGGATTTGGAAAACCTAGAAAACTGTACTGCTAAAATCCAGGATTCAGGTATAACTACATGATGCAAATAGTTGTGCCTACAGTAGTGGTCTTGTGAGTGCAAAAGAGAAGTGCAAATAGTCTATACGGATGCAAAATTTAAGGAAACACAAATTGCCTTTACAAATACGGAGTCTCTACCAGTCCTTCCAGCAATGTTTCTTTCCATTTTACAGCAAAAATAAGGTGAATCTTTATCAATACATTATAGATAGTAAAGTGTGAGATTTAGTATAAAATAAAACGCACAGGGAGATGTACACTGCTAAAAGTTCGGAGTTTAATCAACACAGCCACTTATTCCCTCTCAAAGGCAGGGTGAGCTAGTGAGGGAGATGAAAGCTCTTGTTTCATTTCATGTGCAAAGCAGAACAGACATCTCCCATAGACATGCTAATGAAACATTGATTTTGCTGGGATGACGTGTGTTACCACAGGGCTCTCCACCTTGGACTTCCAGGAGAAACGATTCACAATTAATTAACTCCTTTCGCAGATTATCTGAAATCTAACCTGGGCTCAAACCAGCTTGTTTCTCATGTTCATGAATATGTATCTTTGTAGCTATAAGGTCTGCTGCTCCAAGGGCCCTGCTCAGCTCCCTGCCAACCAGGTCAGTGATCAACAGCAGAACCCTAGGAAGCTCCAGACAGGCCAGAGCAAACGCAGGCCTTGGTCTCCTCCTCCCCACAGGCTGCCATCAACGCAAAAAACTAGCATGTGAAACGGTGGAGAACGGAGAAATAGGCAGAAACCATACAAATATCTGTAAAATTTTCAAAAGATAAGGGTTTTGTTCAGTTCTATTAACTGATTAGGTTACCAAAACCGCTGGCTTGCAAGCATCTTTTTTATATATATGAATATACAATAATCTTGTTTTTTAGAAAAGAGATTCACTACAGTATTTTGGCCTATGACCAACCTTGAATTTTATCACAGAAATATTTAATGGAAACTCTTCTATACTTACACTGATAAATGGATCAAAATAGAAAAGTAGGACAGCTTCATAGTTTGTTTACTATTCAACATTTGAAGTATCATCAATGATAGCAGTTTAGAAAAAAATACCTACACTCTCTATGGGAGTTGCTATAAGAGGTAATATTAAAGATTATCCTCCCTCAAGAAGAGTTAAGAAATTCTGTGGATATTTTCTTTCTAAACTTTTCTTTTAAATGGAAAACAATTTTGGGAGAAACAACGGATTGCACAAGGATTCTTTTTGAATGAATATACTTATTCTCAGCAATGAGAATTCAAAAAGTTTTCACTAAAATGGATATTTCTTTCCTATTCAGAAAAAATCCCTTCTCCATAAAATGCAGTTTAAAAGGAAAGTTTTCATCTAACTCTGCAGATAACACTTGTTGCTACTTGTGTCAGGACCTTAAAATCTGAGGTAAATTTAAATGTTATTTAAAGCATTTTGAGTTTATCCCTTGGCTGCAGCATTCTCCATCATCTGGGGCACACATATGAGTACCATGAATACTATATAAGAAATAATACCATAGAATATTTTACTTTAAAATAAAACAGTAATTACCTCTAATATTATATGCAGAGAAGATTAAATGCCTATAAAACAGTAAGACCATATATGGCATCCACCCTTCTCTTTAAAATAATTTATTTTAAATTTTGGAATAAATCCACTAGCTGTATACATACATCCAGTCCCCCACTCCTTCCTCCGTGAATACCATTAATGTGAATTTCAAGCAGGGCTCACCTCCTCGGCAGCTGTTATTGACACAGGGTAGATGATCGATACAGAACAGACTAGAAGCTCATTTTCAGAAATTGATAAAAGTTCAAAACTCAGAGGGTTAGATGATTTACAGCAAAGGTTAAAACTATGCATTCTCCTTTTCTCAAAGAGGTTCCTGAGTCTTCCAAACATTGCTTTCTATAGCTTGTTTAATGCCTTGATTAGAATTTCTAGTTAAAACAGTTTATTACCAGTGCTTCTCAGAGCAGTAATACATATTAGCTCACAAAGTAACTTCCTTGGTACTATGGGTAGTAGAACCACCAAGCTGCGCCTTTCTGCTAACAACACTCAATCGCCTCCCAAGCCATGAAGTCCGGTTGTCACAGAGCACTCGCTGCTGGTCACCACTACCCTGCAATAAAACACAAAACAGTTGCTCTGTCCCTCAAAGGTTCTGGCAGATGGTGGGGCAGGTCTCAAGGGCACCAGCCTTCCCATCACGTATCCTGGCGCAAGGAGCCCACAGGCTTATGACAAGACATGAAGTGGAGATCAAGAAGTAGCTCAGACCAACAAGAGACTTTCACGTGAGCGAAAGAGCTCCAACCTGTCCCTTTTCTGTTCATATTGTGGGACTTTTTTAATCCATCCTCATCTCCTTTCTTTGAGGCATCTCTTCTCTGACTAGACAGCAGAAAAAGTGTTGTTTTCCTTCCCAGGTCATCAATACAGTGTGGTCTAAGGTAAAGTGCTCTAGCTGCAATAATCAGAGTAGGACCAGAAGAGAGTTCCTGTGAGTCCTGGCTCAGTCCAAACCCTAGTATTGATGTTATTATATACAAGAACCACAAAGTATGTGGGGCAACCCCATATCTAGCACGGCAGCCAAAGCAATTTTATACTATGTGCTTTTAATTATTTCATTGACACCCTTGGACTCAATAACTGCCTGAATTTTGCTGTCAACACTTTGCTCCTTGGGTTTCTTCATTAAATCACAGTTTCAAATTACTTTTTTTTTTTCCTGCCTCTTCCCCCACCCCGCCCTCTTCTTTGGCTTCCAATTCTCCAAATACCCCACACTGTTTTAAATTACACGCTCATTTTGGAACATGCAGACTGTTTATCTAGGAGGCAAATTTCGGAGCCATCTGAAGTTAATTTCCCGACCCCAAGGTTCCTGGGTACCAGCTTCCAAGTCCGCTGTGGAATTTCCTGATAGCGCCGCACGTGCCTCAGGTTTCGCAGCACCTCCAGGGCGGCCCGGCCAGCTGCGAGGCCGCGACACGCACGCGCCGCTGCTTCCGCCACCTTCTCACCGACCCTTTCAACAGCACAGCAAATAAAAATCCACTTTAATTAGTTTGTATACGCTAATAATAACGTAGGCGCTGTAATTCCTAAGATCGAACCCACATCTGGGGATGCGGGAGTGTTTCAGCCCCATTGCTGCAGGACACACACTGCACTCAACATGGAATAGCCTGGAACATCATTCTTGTTTATCGTTATGTCAAGCACATTAACAGATACTGGCTCGGCTCTAGATGCAGAATAGATTTTTTCCTCTCTCTCTCGAAATAACAGTTATCCCAGGTGACTTCAGCTGGAATTTGGGCGCTCCTCACCTCTCTAGTATTACAACTGTGGGCGAAGTTAAAATCATTTCAAACATTCCAAACAAATAGAAAAGCAGAACCTGCTGCCATGACAAATTTTGAATTTTATTTTGCATGTCTGCAAAGAGTCCAATCTGATGGGAATTTCTTAAACTCCCTATTGCTTTGTTAAAATTATCAAAATATGTTTCTAGCATAAGAAGGGTTGGGGTTATATGGCCCGTTTCAATGGTCAATTTTTTTCAGGCAAAATTATTTTTCCTTAAAAATATTTGTTCATGTTAAATCAATTCTGACATTTCAAGTGTAACATGTTTCTCATTTGAAGATGTACATTTTCCCAAAAACTGTCATAACCAGTATTTTGAATGATTCATGAGACGATGTCCCTCAAAACCTGGTATGACTTTTGGAAAATCATCTGCATAAAATTGTTTTGTTGGAAAATTAAATACTATCATGGAAATGAATAGGGAAGATAGGGAATGCAATGAGTTTACGGTATCAAGCTGACATTTAAGTTCTTATTGTTCCTGTTTTTTTTTTCCCCTATAACTGAAAACAATTTTTATGTTTGTAACCAAGAAGTGAAGCTGTCCTGTGAGCTTCTTGCATATAGCTTCATCTTTGTTTTCTGTAAGAAAATGTCTCTAATCTGCTCCTGACATTGCATCACTATAGTAAAGCATCAAAAAAAAAAAAAAAAAAACCTCACATACACTGATCACTGCAGAATGGGCTTTTATGCACTTAATACCGAACCACCTCTTACATAAAAATGCCCAGGAGTTGTCTGATCATAAATGACAGTTGGAATCAATCATGCCCCGTCAAAGGATATTTAGCAGAAGTCTCATGTTAGCTGTTTTGATCTGCACCTGCCATGGGAAAAAAGGACCACTTCATAACCCATTTAATATTGCTAACCAACCTTAACAGAAAACTCCTGGAGCTGGAAGCCCCAGAGCCCCCTTCGCTAGCAAGAATTCAGGGAAATAACTACCCACTTCTGGGACATTTTTCACCATTTGCTTTCAAGCCCGGCCGCTCGCTCTCACCCAGCTGACATCTCGCCTCAGAGGACTGAATCCAAGCAGGTCAGGAGCAATCACTCCCCAGCCTCAAGCTATGGCAGCTGCTGAAGAGCCCCAGCAGTCACCCCTGTGACCAGGAGTCTCCTTTATCAAGACATTCTCATCACCACAGAGGTCAGGGGAATGTCCAGACCTCCTAGCAAATACTGCTCTCCTCAATGTGATGGCTGCATAACTGGAGATCATCAACAGGTTCATTGTGCGTCACCTACCTTCTGGTACTCAAGACTCAAACATACAGGAATTATGCTGTAAGAGTCTCATATTGTAGCCAAAAACATTGGCATTAGGAGACAAGCAGCAGCAAAGGCAGCTACCTGGCAACTGCTAACTCAGAATCAACTCAGTTTGAGTGACGAGATAGTCATGAGGCAGCAGCAACAGAAAGAAGGGATCAAATGTAACTGTATATTATAACAGAGACAGTCACCCAAAGAAAACACCTGTTAACACTCAAAATGACTCATTATTTCCCCACAGGAAAAAAAAATAGTTGAATTATATTACTATAGAAGCTACCCAAGTCAGACAACAATGGCATTCAGAATGTACTCACTTTGATCTCAGCTGCACCAAAAGGGTTTCTGTCTGCCATTGCTTCCTGGCATAAAAGGCAAAGTTTGAACACAAAGAAGCCCTACTGGCAAAGGCTGGCAAAGGGTCTCATTAGGACACCATGAAAAGTTTGCAGCAGATTTAGAGTGCAGGTATTCCAGCTCAGAACTTGGTCCAAGTTCAATGCCCAGTCTTCTACCACGCATAAAACTGATTTACTTTCATGAGAACATTTTAAGCAAACAAAGACTAATTTGATTCTGTTTAGAGACAAGATTTAAAGCCCTGGCTTTGGATTTTTATGAACCTAAGGAGAGACATGCTCAGAGGAGACCAGTTGACAAATGGTGCCAATACTGAAGAAGACCTCTGTGTAAGGCTCAGCTGTTTAGATACAATTTCAGGGTTGAGTCATTTAAATCACTGAACACACTAACTAAGCAGCTCTGCTTTGCAGCCTGAACATCAATAACAACTGAAAAATGTTTGAAAGTGTTTCCATCAAACTTATTTAAGAGAAACTAAAATTTCACACGGCCCCCTGCCTATTCACTTTCTGCAGTAGCCAAAATATCTATGGTCTAGCTTCTTTGTTGCTACTTTTTTGTGTGGTAATCACTGTCTGCTCCTTGAAGGACCTGCCACACAGCTTACAAAGGATTCATAGCCAGAAGAGGGGAGCTGGGGTATACAGACACCTGCCCAGTGCTCACAGATGGGACACAGAAGCTACAGCCAACCCGCATCCTCCAGGAGTAAAAGCAGCAGGGCCAGGCAGGCTGGCATCAGGTGACAAGGACAGCACAAGACATGTATGGTTATCTGCCTGAACCCTGCCTAAGTACCTATAAAAATCTAGAGGAAAAGAGCAGGAAAGTAAGCTGAACAATAAAACAGTAGTCTATGAGTACTTTGAACAGCTCAACTATTGTAGGCATCCTTGCCGCTTTAAAAGAGGGTACTCCTAAACTTTTTTTTTTTCTTTTTACATTTAACTTCTTTTCATTGCCATTTTCATTAGCAAAGAACCTCCAAAAATTTCTAAAACCTTTAAGTGCTTATAGTGATCCCTGCCACAATGATGGCAGAAAAATGACTGCCAACTTCCATAGCTTTTGGTATGAATGATCATTTCTTTCCTTGTCACATGGCTGATCCTAAAAATTCCTGAAAAGATCCTGAAAAGACCTATTAAGTGAATAACATTCTGCACATGTAACATGCTATTCAACACTTCAAAGCTAGAGAGGTTTTCAGGAAAATTGGGCACATTATAGTGCACAGGCCATTAATGTCTGCATCCTGATGTGTGTGTGCATTTGGGCTGTATAAAGCCCAGGGTCACATACATAAACAGTCACTTCACCACATGCACATGCATTTACTTGATGTATACGTGTAATCACCTCATTTACAAGCTGGTCAGATATCTTAGTGAACATCTTTTCTCCTATACTTCACTGGTTAAAAAGTCTCCATTTCTTTTGGATCAGATTTGGCTCCCAGATTGTCATCTCACATACAGGTTGAGAAGTTCAAATTTATTTCCATCATTCAATTAGAGATACCCTATGGTAATTATTGTCTCCTAAAGAACAAGGTAAACCTGTCCTGCAATTTTTTCCTCCAACTACTGTTACTTGAGATCGAAGCAAACAAGGAAATTTAAAAAGGCGGATCAAGGGCATTAGTAAAAACCCATACTCAAGTAGGTACTTGTGCATCAACACTGTGGTAAACAGCTGATGTTATAATGATGTTATAACTGATTGATGTGACTGCACATTTTAAGTCTGCATTTAAGCTTTACCCATTCACAGAACAATGAGTTATTAAACCCAGATTAATGATGATGATTCCTCCCTCCAAAAATCCTCAGAAGAATAATTAGAAAGACAAAAGCATTTTTCAAAACTTAAAACCCCAACATAAAAACTTCACAAAAGGCAAACCCTTCCACAGGGTTTGAGATGGAGTTGCAACAGAGAAATTGGAAAGCTGCTGAATATGTCATTGTCAAGCTGTGGTAGAGACCAGCACCAAACTTCAATAAATTGAGTCCCAGTCTAGCACCTATCTTTCTGCACAGGTAAAGCAAAAAACACATCCAAAATATTTTCTGAAAAGTTCTCATTAGGATAATAAAATTAATAAATTGATTAATGAGTAAACAAGATACATACATTGCTCTCAGGACTGTAAAGGAGACTATTAGTATGAAATCATAACTATCAGGAAGCACGGTCATGCAAATGGCATGGTTTCACAGACAACTCAATAGCTAAAGGAAAGAATCAAGTTGTTCAAAGCTTTTTCCAGCCTTATCTTTGAAGAGGAAAATAAATAAATAAATAAAAACCCACACACACCTCCTCATCTGCTCTCCTCAGATGGACTTACAGAAGAGACTTTACATCTCATGCTCTTTTCTTTCTTTTTCTCTCTTTCTCCCAAGCCACCTCCCCCAAAGCAGCACTTACCACAGTGACAAATGAAGCAATAATAAGGTTAGTCATTTAACTCCTTGCATCCTACTTAAAAATCACCCTAATTACTATGTAATGGGTCCACAGAGGCAGAAGAGTCTGGGTGAAATCTACCCGGAGGGCACTGGTATAGTTCATCTGTCCATTCTCTAATAGCACTCTAAAGTTCACCCTTATAAACATGTCACCTAGCCTATAATTAAGTGACTGGTCATTAGGTAACATATGTGGTACCTGTGGGTCACATATCAGTCAGTTGGTGATGGATCTTTATCCAATAGCCAAGGAGATGTAGCTCCATAGCTCTCTGTCACCACAGCACAGAGCAGTATTCTAGAGGCAAGGTACCCTCATGGAAGGATTGCTGTAGGTGGATTTTTTTTTTTTAAGACACAATTCAGTGTTTGAGAAGCAGGTGAAACTGAGGAGAGGAGGAAATAGAGCAACTGCCACAGCCCAGGCTTTACTCCAACAGCATGATAAAAAGCTGAATATTTCTTTATATTCTACCATGACACTGGTTCCGGAGGCTCCATGAACTCATAAAAGAAAGAAAATAAATTTTGTCAAGATAGACACACAGAAGTAGCGCCCCAAAATCAAATATTTTTTACACTAACTTTTAGCGGGCTACCAGAAGATTTTAATGCTGCCTGAGTCAGGCATGTACCAATTTCAAGGAATTCACTTTTACCTTCTACATTCTTGGTGTCTTTGGACGCAATAATTCAACAAAGAGTCGGACCACACAGATTTCCAGATCGTGAATGGGAGTTGAGCTGAGCTTTCTGGCTAAGCAAATTACAAAGGAGGGGGGAAGAAGCCATGTCCATAATGTTTCTAATTGCTAGTTATCATCTCCAAGAAAAGTGCCCAAAGCCATGATATTATGGCCACTAGAACAAGACAAGACCTTGCAATCAGCCCTTCAACCTCAGCTGTTGGAATGGGCCCAATCCGCTACCCACACCAACCTTCTGAGACATCTCTTCTGACAAAGCACCCACCCATCCTTTTGGTAACATAGGAAAGAGAAAATTTGGCAGAAGAATTATATTGGTCTATGAAATTTTCAAGAAATTTGTGTATATGTCAGTAAAACGTCAGTAGGAAAAAATGCAAGACAAGGAAGGGTTTCACTGCTGTGATTGTCATCATCACCACAGGGAGAGAGGATATAAAAAGAATTAAAAAGCTAGTTAGAGGCTGCCAATATGAACTAAAACAAAGTATTTATTTTCACTCCTCAAAGACCTGATTTTATGTGGCTTAAATTCACCAGATCAGGAAGAAGCATATCCATCAAGGATAAATTTAACCCATTGTAGTTGGAGCCATTAGTAGATTTAACTGCAATAAATAAAAGAAAATAATAAAAAAGTATTCTTTACAAAGTACATTTTGAATGAAATGACCTTGAAAGCACAGTAGAAATGCACATTTTCTCCATTTTTATTTCTCACATGGAATCTGAAAGAAGTCTGCATACAAGAAGACCAAAGTAGATTCCTCTTTTGGAGATTTCATAGAAGGAGAGAGAGAGGAGAAGAAGAAAAAAAAAAGAAAAAAAGGAAAAAAAAAAAGCATCCCTGGGCAAGATAAGAATTTATAGACTAGGCTATCGAGCCCCAAGAAGGCCAACCACCGTTTTTGTTCTGACTGGACCTCATTAATTTACTTTGTGGCAGCCAATTCCAAGAGTGGCTGCTTCATCCATATCAGGAAACCACCACACAGGTTTTGTGCTTTCACCCATTTTGCTCATTTTACCAAAGAAGATTCTCAGGTTCTCTAATCAAAGATTAGAGGATCCAGGGATTGTAACTTTGAAAACAGCATCTAGAAAGTTGCTGATTCCAAACAAGGCTCATGAAATACATAGAGTAAAGCTGCTGCCTAAGAGGTAAGTTTGTATATGGACTGCTTCTTTCTGGTTTGTTGGTCTTAATTATATCAACACAATAAATTGAAATAACTGTTCACAAACAGTATTGCATTTAAAACTATTCCCTAAAGAATTCACGCCTTCTCATTTGGGGGTTTTTACTCTACTTCTGGGTGAGGTATCAATCACTCTGTGATGGATGGGTATCCCATAGCAGGGTCATTCACACCTCCGCTGCTATTGAACTGCAACCCCACATCCTTACCGCGTGCTGACGGCCGATCTATAGGATTCAGGTGCAATCAGAGCGGTGATTTTTCAGCATTAAGGACTCTTCCATCTGACACATTTGCACCAAGACTGCAAAGGATCCGGAAAACAGCCCTCAACGAGGAGGATTAGTAGACTATTTCTGCATCTTTGTGTGATTTAAAGCCACCTCTCTACACACTATAAATTGATGAAGTGGCTAAAGGAAAAAGCCTATGGCATAGTCAATGTTGCTTATTCAACAGTTGTGGCTGTGTTTGCTTGCCTGGGTTTAATCCACGGTTAGGACAATTCTATTTCAAGAGTTTAACTGGTGGTTTGCACATGCAACGGCATGGCATAAATTTAGCTTACATTTTGGCATGGCCTAATCTTTTCATATTTGAAGAGAACATCGGAATGTAGAGCAGCAGAGAGGATGGTTGCAAGGTGAAAGGGATGCTAAAGTGTTTGATATAGGAAAAACAGACTCAGCAAACTCTTTCACTGGCAAAGGGTGGAAGCTCCAGTGAGAAAGACTGCTCAGAAACCTGCACTTCAGTAAGGAGTTAGGAACAGCGGTTCCTAAGAAAAAGGAAAGAAATTGAGAGGAGCTTCTTTGAAGCTCACTTTTTTCCTCTGTACCATGGTAGGTGTGTGAAGCTCAACCAAAAGATTAAATTGGTTTAAAGAAATCTCGCATCTAACCAGAAATGCTGCAGATTGCAAAGAAATAAATGCATGAATGTAAGATAATTTGCCTTAGGTTTCCCCTCTCCTCCCTTTGATTAGATGCACCCATAATAGTATCTTTTCAAAGTCAAGAACAAAAAACTGTTATAAAAACTGCAACTAAATTCAATCTGGCCTGGTATGGCGTGTTAAGTGAGGGGGTGGTTCTAGTTCATTTATTTTTAGACAATTCTGTTGTTTCTCCATGCAATTGCCATGCCCAGAGAAATATCCTACCTTAATGTGCCAAAATGCTGACCTCAAAATATCCATTTAAGCTTAAACTTAATTTCCTCACATACCTGGGAAACTGCTGTGGTAAGATCAGAAATTTCAGCTGTACATTCAGACCTGGCTTCTAAACTGATTCTTTCCCTGTGGTTACAGCTGTTCACACTGTTGCTGTGGTGCAAAGAAAAATAGAGAAATGCAGGAGATGGACGTAAGAAAAGTGTTGTCCCTGTTTACTGGACGTGTCCAGAAAAGCTTCCCAAAGCAGGGCTTGTAGGCTCCCATTCTTTACTGCTTGCATCCTCCGTCTCATAACTTCTCTGCAAAGGGAGTGCAATTCATTGTTTTATTTATTCAAGTATATATATGTGGTCACACAGAGCTAGGGCTAGAGACAATATGGCCCTTAAGATCTAGGTTTCTGCAGCTCATTCCCCATTTAAGAGCAGCTCATTGGGTGGTCTTGAGCTTCAAGTAAAAAGCCTAGCTAATAATTTCCACACAGGGTAATTCCAGTGTACAGCCAGTCAATAACAAAATATTTGTTCTTTCTCAGTTGAACAATACTTTTAAGATATAAAATATTTGGTTTCTGTTTTTTTCCCATGTATTAATATTTAAAATTATTTTGCCTCTATTTTGCTTTCATTTGAACTGTTGTGTCCTTAATACTATTAAAGGACTCATGACTAAGGACTTTTAATGTGTTCCTGAATTCCATCACCGCTATCCTGTGGAATAGAAAAATGCCACCATTCCCACTTCATAGACCCAAAGAAAATATATGCAAAGTGCTGTGGATCTGTCTTTTCATATACACAATAATGGTAACCCTAACAAGTTAGCATCCATGTGAAGAGCTGTCAGATCTCTTGGGAACTCATGGTCTTCCAGTACTTCCCCAAAAGAACTTGAGTTTCATAACAGAAATACATTAGGCAAAGATATCATATTTCTACATTTTGTTTTAAATATGTACAACTGACCCATTAAATAACATTTTGATAGACTTTTTATTCCTTTCCTGTATAATCACAGAATCAGTCTAAGGGCAGGTGTTTATTTTATTTTTACTATTCTGCTCAGCACAGCATTTTTGAACAACCTTGAGAGAAGAAGGGTAGGGAAAGAATAGCTTCAACTTCCAAGAAAATATCAAAAGCTAATAATCACCCTTTGAATTTTAATCCAAAGCCATCCTCAAAATAGCTCACTTCACACACCCTTAGCACTTCTGATGAGTAGAAAAGGAGGTACTTAATTCCAGGATCACCGTAAAAGGAAGCACATGTTTAATAATTGTGAATTAACAATGATTATTACATGTTCCATTTTTCTTCTTAAAATGGAAGGGTTTTTTTTTTTTTTTTTTTTTTTTTTTTTTTGTGGAAACTAGGGATTAAAAGCAAACAACTGTTCCCTTAAGAATCTGTATTTTATTAGAAAGTTCCTCTTTAGCTTGCAACAAAAATCTTAAGTTTGAATTTTGTTCTGAATGGCATTTTATACTAACTTTATAAGATTTCTAGGGACCCAAGCAACAGGAAAAGGCGTATCTTCAGTCTCCTCTAAAAGAGGGATTTCATTAGTCTACCACATAATACCAGCCTGATGAATTAACTTGTTCTTCACAATGAGATCCTTTCTATGTAAACACAGGTAATCCCTGCATAGATAAGCTCTAAGAGAAAAAGGGCAACCTTTCCTAAAACCAAGGCATACAACTATGCTTGTGTTAAAAATTACAAATAGTTCTACTTCATATATAAAACATGCATCAAGTAGGGGCAGAAAATTACTAGTACTGCATATCAGACCTTGAGAAGAGTCTGTATCCAACAGAAGAGTGGAGCAGTGAACTGGGAATTGGAAGGGACCTCTGGTCTCCCTGGGGCAGACATGGTCAGCAGTCCCTGTGGCCAGGGTGACCTCCTCTTTGTAAGGCAGGAGACCTTTATCCTGACATAAGGAGACATCCTTATTCTTTCAGAGAAGCAAAACAAAAAACATCCTCCACAAAAGTGTCTATCAAAAAAAAAAAAAAAAAAAAGTCACAACTGTCAGGAGTTTTGAAGAAACATCACTTCTGGGTTCCTAAACATTTCTTGAAATTTAAGAAATCTACAGAGACTTTAAAGGAACAGAGCAATCCATTCTACATGAATTTCACCTAATTTAAGTCCATTGGTATTTCCAGAGAAGGCTGCAAAGTAGGGATATCACGATCAGCCTTCCAAAAGCCCAGACATCATTCCTGTCACAAAGTTATTAATGCCCCATGCCCAATCACATGCAGATTCACAGGGCGAAGCTCAGACGGAAGCCACAGAGCTGATGAAATTCCTCAGCAAGGGCAGGTGCTGCTTTAGGTCAGCATAAACACAGACTTCATTTTGGTTCATTTGTGTATAACCCATAGTCTGCTCTGTTATGGACAGAGCAGCAGCAGTGCACGATGAACATCAGGTCCTCTCAGACAAGCACCATCATCTCAATATCAGTTTTGTGCAACAGAGATGGAAGATGTTCTCCAGACTCACCTGCATGGCAGCAGGGACAGTCCACTGCTAAAAACAGTCTACTGCCCCAGGCTACCGCTCACATTGTGCAGTCTATTGAATGGCTATTTATTGCTCCAGTTAGTTGTAACTAGCAGGTGAGTCCTGTAGCTCTAAGATGCTTAGATATGCTAGTAAATATAAGTGCTTTAAAAAGACCCTAAACCACTTAAACTACCATAATCTCCTGAACTGTTTAAGTGGCTTTGGTCTCCAATAAGCAGCTTTTGAGAGTTAATCAGGGAGGCTACTTAAAGGGGACCACAGGCTATTCACCACTTTGTACTGATGAGGAAAGCTAGTTATACCCTTAAAAGTACCCTGCTTCTGTTAAGGAAAGAAGTAAAACCATTTAGATAAGTATTCACTAACAAAAAGGTTGCAAAAATCTGGTAGTAACTTGCCATGTTTAGCTGCTACTTAGTTCTATATCTTGAAGTTTTGGTCTTCTTGTGTTACAGATCTTCATCAGCTATCATTGGCAAAATGGAGCACATCCTCCACATGACACTGTTCAATCCAACTGCTGAGGAACTCCTGGTCCAGCTGTCTCCTTTAATGACTATAAAATTATCACCAGTAACAGATTTTTCAACAACTTCTCAGAATTTTAAAACTTAGAACAAATGTAGGAGAACAGCTGAAGCAGCTGAGCTAGAACTCGGACTTCTCTGTTTTCCCACTTCACATCAGTACCTCATAAAGCACAAATTTCAAATTATCTAAACTTCTATATAATAAAGAATAGTCTCTTAAATTACTACTGGCCTCAGACATTGTCCCAAGTATATATTGTTCAAATGTAATCCAAATTTTACTTTCTAAATCAGATTGATGCTCATTTTGTTTAAAGTTGCATTGATTACAAGGAAAAAAGAACCAACCAGCTTCTGATCAATTCAACCTCTACTTAGTTGAAATCTTGCAAAAACAAACGTACTGCACTACAGTTTTATTATAAATTGTTTGAGTAAAAACTAATGCCTAAATACAAGCTTATCAAAAACAGTGATGGGTACCCATTAACAGATGGCACAAGCAAATCACCTAGCTTCGTATTTAGTTGTGTCAGCCTATTTGAAAGCTGTTCTACCCGTTCAGGTTAAGCTGTACACCTGGTTTGGGCACCAGATTGTACATATACCTAGGAAGTCCAGTTTTCATTTTCTATTATGAATCTACTTACTGGCAACTTATTAGTTATTAGAAGTTGATTAATTATGGAAATATGACAATTGTTTCCAGATATTAACTAGTATGTTAGCGCTACTTGTGCTCAAATTGCCAGTCAGAACATACAGAAGCACTTAAAACAAATAATTTTTCAAACCTTGACCCGGATCCCCTGCATACAAACAGGTCAAAATTTTTGTCAATCAGCTAAACAAACATGATTCAGGCTGTGATGGCAGAACTAGCCTTTCTGACCCAGGGCATAAGGATTTTATCAGCCTTGTGCCAAACTTGCAAGTACTGATTTAATATAAGGGAACAGTACATTTGTTGCATCTGCCAAGTTCATCATATGCACAGACTCCTGCAGCAGACACACAAGTGTTGCCCGTTTTCCTTTTGTTTTTTTCTCCTAATCAGAGAATTAAAATTAACAGCCTCAAAACCAGCCTGAGTTGCCAAGCATCTCGCTGGCCTGACCGTAAGTCTGGGATAGAAAAGATTTAACGTGAAAAAATTCAGGTTGGGAATGACCTTCTGCACTGATTGACTTTAGTGGAATGTAAATGATGGGCAGTAAATCAGGCGACACGCAGGCCTCTCCGTGAATCATACCATTCCCTTCAATCCCGTCCAGGGGGAGAGATATAAATCCTCCCGGTTCAAGCCGGGCCATGAGCAGTCCTTTATATTTCCAATTAAAGATGTACTGTCCTTTGCCCGGCATTCAGCGGGGACACCGCACATTAATATGGTAATCAGCAACCCATGGGGACCTCATTGTCACCGCCACATTCGTGCCCAGGCTTCCTCCCAGCAGGACCGGGCAGGGCTCTGCTTGACAGGCAAAGCCCAAGAGGCACCGCAGAACCCTTCATTAGGCCCAGTTTTAATGCTGCCAGTAGGCACGGTGTTTTCATTAGGAGGGTTTCACACAGCTCCTCGGGGACTGGAGACCTGATACAGATGTTTCCCAGCACTGCGCAAACAAGCCCACGGTGCAAACACGGCCCAACAGCTTGAATGTCTATCAATCACGTTAACATCATCCCTGAAGTGCTGTAACTGCGAGGCTCTTTCGTGTGGGAACAGCTTCATCCCTCCTCAGTGAAAGCACAGAGGTTACAACAGCAACCGACGGTCCCACAGCAGAGGAGCATGAGGGAATATCAAGCCCAACAGCCACCATGGAGTTTTCTACAGTCCCTCTGGTAAAGGCAACGTTAAGCAGGATCTGTAACAGGCTTATTTGGGAAGGTGTTTGATAATAATGATCAATCAGCCCTCTTGCTGAGCGTGCCTCTTCTTACACTGCCACAGAAATTTAACTTAGAAAAGCATTGAAGGAGCCAGAGAGGTGCAGGCAACCAGTTACTGTGGTACCACCTGAGATCAACCAAAGGAAGAGTTTGAGAATGTGACAAAGACCATTAATTTCTTCAGACCTCAACACCCTCAACAGGCAACTGCAGAGAAAAGCCTTAACAAGGTAGATTCAAGTTAGCAGGTTTAGGATTTTTATCCTAATGAAAGTGAGGCTGCAAGGCATCACATTCATCCCAATCTGATCAACAAACCTCAGGCACTTGAGAAGAGCCTGACAGCTCTGATTCATAACTGAAAACCTCCAAGTTCCCAGCAAATTTATTCTACAAATACACCAGTATTTAAAACATCTTATTACTTTGATGCAGCCCATTTTATCCAGAGCTTTTATACAGAAGAGATGGAAGATGCCTTTGAAGACTCTAAACTGTCAAAAGTGGATACTACATAGATAACTGCTGTGGAAACTGGATACCTCTCTTGGCAATTGAAGTCAAGGTTGCTAACTTCCTATACAAAACATACAGCTAGATTAGGTTAACCTTGAATTCCCACATCCTAGGCCTGAGTGTGAAGAGGTGAGGCAAGACCCTTCTAGGTTTGACCTGAGAGAGGAATTTACCTTCCCTAATATGACAGAAATTTTTGATCTAAAAAAGCTTCCTCCCCCACTAACCACCTTACACCGTCCCATTCTCTTCAGCACTACACAGCTATTTTTAACAACTAATTTCCTCACATTATGGCAATTTACATACTTAAACACATCACATTATCGTCCAAAATATAAACAAAGTGAGATAATGCACTGTAAAGAGAGTATAAAAAAACACACACAGAAAGACACAGAGGAGCTTTTGGAAATCAGGCAGTTCTTTGAAGCAAAGCAGTTGTCCTGTATCAGTAATAGGAGGATTTCTCAGCAACACTTTACAATAAAGCAGACTTAATGAGAGCTGAGCAGTGGTGTAATTCCTGTGGAATTGCATATTGAAAGCTACATTCATACCCAAGGAGCCCATCAGGACCAGTATTGTTAGCATGAATGCCGAAAGAATTGCAAAATGAATTGCTATTTTATTATCAAGTGCTTCCGATTTGCTCTATCCTGCCATCTGTGTCATTTGGAGGATGTGAAGTAGCAGAGGTCCGAACTTGGGCCTTGAAAGGTGGGTCAAGGGGAAATTTTATGCTGCAGCATCCTCCACTCTTTTACAAAACAAGGTCATTGCAATTGCCTTCCTATTACCCTAAGAGGAAGAAGGGCCAAAAGAGGAGAATAGCTTTCTAGGGACTGGATAAGGCAACCGCTTCCCCCTCACTTAAAGGGGAACACCATTTATTGATCAGCTGTACAAAACCTGGTGATAGATCACAGCAAAACGCTGCTTTGATACGAGGCTCAACAGACTCTCCATCTAGCTCTAGGCTCCCACAGCCTTCTCTTTCTATTTGCCAAACTACAATAAAAGTTGCATAGCTGAAAATCCAAACTTTCCCAGAAAAAATAAGAACATGCTGGACATGTCTCATTTAATGACACCAAAAAGGAAAAAGTTTCAAAACTGTTTGAATGACGTAGAAGCCAAGCAGTTTTCCAGAATCCCTAGAAGATCAGATGGGCCCATCCTGGCAGATAAGCAGAGCTCCCATTTGGCTCCACGCTCCTGCGTTTCTTTGTGGCTCAACACAAACCATAGCATCCACATCAGACTGATATCTAAGATGACAACAAATGCCATGTAATTGCTATACACATTACAAATGTTGGGGTGTTCATGGGCTTCTGACAATCATTTATACACCACAGCAGAAGATTTTTTTTTTATTTCTTTAAATTTACTGTGAAAAAAAAAAAATGAATGAGCTTAAACATTTCCAGATCTACCAGAAGAATTATTCAAACTAAGTTTATAGGTCTGACTTTTCCCATACATCACGCTAGATCAGGAGGGACTTGGCTAGACCTGAAAGTAAAAAATTTATGACCTAACAGGAAAAGCTGTTCATGTATCAAAAGTTTAAGAATAGTTTCTCATGTACAAGGGTCCCAATTCAGCAAAGCACACAGCTAATGTTACTGTTGCTCAAATGAAATATCGTGTTTAATAGAAAAAATAGTCACCTTTAAAAATGATTGTTTTACTTCCAGTGACAGCACTAAATATATTTCCTAAATATTCCTGAAATGACACACTGCAGAATGAAGCTTAGGCATAATATAAGGATATTTGCTTGGAGGCTGACAACAAAGCAATATTCTCTCTAAGGGTAGTTTTTATTCCGCTGTGCAATTAATTGACCACCCTCCATTGTTGACATCCAGAGGGAGGAGCAGGTTAACCCTGACATTTAAACTGCTAATCCTTTTAGTAGGGTGGCTCTACCTATATAATTGGTTAGACTGCAATTTTGTGGTCCTATAAAAACGGCAATGACTGGGTGGTACATGGCAATTCAGAGAGCCTGACTGCTCTCTCTCCTTTTCATTTCTTTAATAATAATAAAAGAGGTACAGACAGAGAACATGTCACAGATCTCAGAAACCTCAGAAATCCCATTTTTCAAAGGTGCCTTTTTTCCTTTTGTTGGGGGGTGGCAAAATCAGACTATTTAAAGTAGTGTCTGATGATATTTTAAAAGGCTTTGGTTACACTGCCTAGGGGAGTTGAATAAAACAAAGGTAATTCAAAGATAGTGCACGGGTGTGTGATCTGCCGCAGCTTGGTTGCTCTTGTCTGATTGCACGTGTCCTTCTCGTAGAGATTTCAAAGGAAACTTCAGTGCCTTAAACACTGACCTCTGACTCTGCTTTGAGAGCAAATTATTAACCACAATTTACACATTTACAGCTCTAACAGGACAAGAGGAGCAGTCTGAGGGATGGGACACAGCTTGGATATGTTTGTGCACTCCCTGGGGCTGGTCAAGGTAGCCCACCACACGCTGGCTTTTAGGAAGGTTAAAGCTCTTGTAACACTTCAATACCTCTGAAAAGAGTACCTGCTACGCTCCAGTTTTCTAGTATTTATTATGATTGCTACTTCCTATCTTTTTAGATGGCAAGTAGACTCCTTAATGTGCAAGTGCTATATAATAGCACTGTGAGAAGAGTTAGGAAATTCCCTTCGGGATAAATTTGGGAAACACAACACATTCACATCTCAATGCTCAGGTTGAATAGAGATAACTGAAAGAGATAACTGAGTGAATACAGCATAATACAAATCAGTTTCACTTGGAAAAAAAAAAGAAAAAAGAAAAAAAGAAAATCATACTTTTCAGTGCAAAGGAAAACTGCTTTGTAGAAATGTGCCTGCTCAATTCAGCTTTCCAGTGCATGTGCATAGGCTAGGGGTTACTTAGACCCAGGTCCAGTTCTAAGTGCCAGTCTTAGTTCTGAATGTGTATGATGACCAGATAGAACCAGCTGCAAGCTATGCGCTGCCGGTGCTCTAGGCTGGCTAAATGCAAACCAGGCCTGCTCTGAAACAAAAACAGGGACTATTTGCTAGCTACCCTAGTACATTTCGAACAAATGCTGGCTTATGATCAGACAGCAAGGGACAGTAAAGCCATGCACAGGACTCAAATGCACTTCAGCTCCCACCTGGAATAACATAATTTGCCTTTTCCTGCTGTTCCTTTTCACTGCCATGAGATCTCCTGACTTTTCCAGGCTGAGAAATTTGTTGGGGATACTTCAGAACTAAGTCCTGCAATAGATACACTCTGGATTGAGTCTCAAGAGTTAATGCTGAGAAAAACTTCTGAAGTCAAATAGCAAACATTGGTTTGTGCAGAGGTAGCAGGACTGAAGCAAGCAGGTAGCAACCTCAGTTGCATTGTGTTAAACCTTAAGCAACCAAGCACATTTTATACATATACAAAACCTTTAATTCCACCCCTGCAGGAATCAGTGTATGTTCGAGTTTTGGTTCACCTTTTAACATCTCTCTGGCCTGTACCATTATGGTGGCAAAATCCTCATTAGTTAGGGTTTCTTCTTCAAACGTGCCTGCTTTTGTGCATTTGAAACACAGCCAGAAGACATTGTGGGTGAAAACCTTTCCTAAGGGAGTATATTTTGTAGCTCAAAGGAGGGAGATAGCTACTTCAGAGAGTTTTTCATGCTTCCTGAAACACCTTTTCACCCGCAATGTAAATGAGCGCTGACCTTCTGTTCTGATCCGCAGCCCAGTGCAGAACGGCCTCGCACATTCTTATAATTTCCGCAGGAACTGGTGTGATGCCAAGTTCACTTCAGCTGCTGGAGGAAACTGCTATTCCTCAATTCCAGCAGCCTTAATAGCCTTGAGCCCATAACATAAGAGCATTATTCTGTATGTTAGATGGCCCATGAAATGCGCTACACCAATATTTAAACTATCCTGGAACTGACCAGCCAAAAGGGAGCTAGCTCAGTTTTGAACTGCCCAAGCCTGGCTTTGCTCCAGTCAGAGCAAAACTAAAACAAAATTATTATGAAATGTCTGTGAAGAAACAAGTGAGAAAAACTTTAACCAATACTGATGTTAGTGCACCCTACCTTAATATATAATGAAATAAGAGAAGGGAAAAAAAAAGAAAAACTGGAATGTAATATCAAAAGAAAAATCTAAAATGTTTCACTTGATATCAAGCCAAAAATCTATACTGATGTTTTTCTCTTTCAAACTGAGATATCAAGAAAATAATGAATGTATCTCCCAAAATTTATAACAAGCTTCTGTTTGTATTCAACTTAACAGCATTCCCTGCATCCTGAAACTATTGAAAACCACAGGAATTCTTAACAGTTACTATTAGGATAGGAATCAAGACAGTTCTCTCCATATTCAGTTAAATCAAAATGCTAACTATTTTCAAAAATGTCGCTTTGGCATATTATCTCAATAATTTCTTTACCTCATGTGCACAATCATTATAAAGCCATGAAATCTCTGTATTTTGATCATACACAAAGCAGATATTTGTGCAAATACTGAAAAAATTGCATGCACATAATAAGCATCTGCTCCCAATCTTATTTCTTTCGCCTTTTAAATACTTACAGCGCACTGCCATGAAAAGCCATTCCATGCTTTGAAATGGCCTAATATCTGTTTTAAGTGCTGTTAGTCACACATACTTTTGAAATGCAGCTACTGTTCATATATACACAACTCTTGCTAAGGAGATCTAACTCTGTGCAGAGAATATAAAAGTAGCAGTCTGTCTATATTAGCATCCATAGGATTATTAATTTCCTGTTGAGTTTCTTCTAAGATGCTGATCCATGCAGCACCAGGGTATTGCCAAACCCAAGGCCAATCATAATTAATGCTCCTCCAGCCCACAGGGATAACTGAGAACACCCAGTGATGCTCAGCTACAGATTCAAGTTTACAGCTTTGTCATTTTGGTTAGCTTCAAGACAGCACTGGGAATACCTTTGAGCCCTGATTTCATACGAAACGAGCTCAGAGCTTTCTGCAATACGGTCTTCCTGAATGCCCATGAAGGCACTTCGAGGCTGCGAGAGGTCAGTGCAGTTACGAGTCTTGGCTGTGCCTCTCCAGCTCACATGCATTGGAAATAATCGACAAGGTCATCAAAAACTGTCCCCATCAAACTGTCCCTGGGAAATGACTCGGGCACAAAGCAGTATATTTGCTGCCTGGACACTTAGACTCTGGGGTATTATTTTAGGCCTACTTTAATCTTCACAAAGGAGTTTGCCATCAACAACACATATACATTAACATGTCACCTAGGTTAACCTAGTCTAGCCAGCTTTGAAAGAAGGGTAACAGAAAAGAGAAATTGCAACAACAAAAACTCAAAACTCTCAAATTTCCACTGCCCCCTGCCCTCCCCCAATATTGAATATCTTTCTAACCCAGGCAATAAAAAAGTCGTGGGTTTTTCCCTCCCCTCCTCACACTGGTCAATGTTTAATAAATAATATTTTAGTTCATTACTGATAATAAACAGATCAATAAAAGGTTATTGCATTATATCCTCTCATTGATATTGTAATCATGTTCAGTTAATAAACGTTGCTTTTACATGGGCCATTGTTTGCGATGTGGACAGTACTGCTAATAAACCAATAAAGAAGTCGTAACAAAAAACAATAACCAAAAATTAAAAAACACAAGTCCTCAATAATTGCTATAGAGCAATGTTTTCAATTATTTCCAAAAACCATGTTTTCAATCAAATATTGTTCTGTCTACCATTGAAAACACACTCAAAAATCATGAGAAATGCCTGTAGTATTTACAAGATACGCAGAAAAGCGTATTCCTGTTTCTGAAGGAAATACACAGCAGGGGTATCAGAGCAGTGCAGTGTGTACCAGGCCAAGCCCGTATGTTAGCCAGTGCTAGCTAGGAATGGTGCCAACACGGTTTGCTCTACAGGAAAGTTGGATTTGGAAAGACTTACTCGAGCCTACGGGATGGAAGAGGGGAGCTGCAGCAGGAGAAACCAGCATGGCCGGCAAGCGGAGGGGAAGCACTGCGGGAGCACAGCACGGATACGGCACAGCAGCACGGAGCTGCACATATAACGCTAGATATAACACACCCTTTTCCATCTCAAGGGGATGGATGCGCCAGAGCCTCCTCTCCTCCAGGGCCTAGAGCTGCTTCTTTCAGCCTCCAATATCCCCTGACTGACTTGTCCCAGGAGTTCAGACAGCCTTGCCTCTGCTAACAAGTTATCTGAAGTTCAGAATTACCTCTGGATTGGAATCTCAACTTCTCACTGTCTCCTCGCCTCATCTTCTGCCCTTTTGCAGCTCCGTTAAAGGGCTGAGAAAGCAGAAATTTGTTGCAGACAGCCCCAGGCAAGCCTAGGTTGGCTGAGGGCAGCCAAATTCAGCAGCCCAATCTTGCCAGCCTGCCTTCCTGCTCGGAGATGAGCACGGAGCAGCTTAGGGCATTGCTGGCCTCCTCAGGGCCATGTTCCCTGAGGGGGCCTCTTCCCACCTCAGCCCATCCTCACCTCAACTGAGCCATCATCCTTTCCCAAAGACTGGCATTGCCTCAGGCGTTGAGGACAAGGTTGATCAAGTTTCCAGAAGATTTTTTTTTTTTTAAATCTCACATGAAGTTTTACATCACACAGCCTTTCTGTGGCCGATCATCCCAACCCTCTGAGATCAGTCCTATAGGACTTGTTTTACAGGCACTGAGACAAGTATGCTCTGACTGGAGGGACACTAAATGGGCACGTACTCCAAGATAGCCACTAAATGAAGGCAGATTCTCATTGCCAGGGCTTGCTCCAATACTTCTCAATGCTTCACAGACCAATATCTAGCGTCATTCTTATGCTTCTGGAATAAATAGCAAAGCCAAAAAGACAAGTCTAATTCACAATAGCCCACAAAGTGTTAGCCAAATAAGCCAAACTTGAGATCAATCTGTGCAGAAAAGTTTTAATTATCCATGTTTTCTAATTTAAGGGCAATATTAAAAACAGTAAGTCAGTACCCAGGGCCTATTTGCTGTTCTCTTATCCTTTCTCCCAGCACCTCAAAGATGCCAAGTTAGTTATCGCTAATAACTAACATCCCCATTACTTTGACAGTTAACACTGTAGCATTAGAAACTAAAGGAACTCACTTAAGGAAAATTGCCTGCCTTATTTGAAAAAGTCATCTTAGCTTCATAGTTCCTGCCTTTTGAACAGCTGAAATTGGTGTCATTACTTGCCTGTTTTCATTAACTGAAACTACTAGAAATTGAAATACATTAAAGTCTACAAACCTTCATAAGTAAGGCTTGGGTGTAGAGCCTGCAATTAGACTAGAAATACAATATCAAGTAATTTTATTAGCATTAGTATAGAGGAAGTCAGAATAGAGTAAAAGCTACAATTGGGACAAGAAAGAATATACTCTGGTATAGCAAGGGAGAGGGAAGCTGTTGGAAGGAGCATGGAAACAGAAAGGGAAAAGACTTGAATATAGAAACATTTTAAATGAGTATTTGCACACTTTGCACTCCACAAAATTAACATATGTTACACCAGGTTTACAAAATACATGCCAGGAGGAAAAGGTTTCTGGGTATAATGACATCTGACCAGACTTCCTTTTATCCCGGAGGGAACATGCTTGAGTAGCACAGAGTTTATAAAGGCCATGAATGAGCACAAATACAATCCAGTGACCTCCAGTGTCCTTGTCACCCACATGTGATATTTATGCATGTGAGGCTAATCTGAAGCCTCTCTCAAGCTCACATTCATCATTAGCCCATCAGATGCTGTCTAGACCATATATCTCCACCTGGATGCTTGCTAATCTTTGACTATTAAACAGGAATAAGACAGAAATTTTATATTGGTGCCCTGTCACTCAACTATTTGGGTCTACTTTGTGACCAGCAGGTTTTACAAGAGAGCTGAGCATAACCTTCATGTAGGACTTGTGTGTGTGTGTGTTGCTGCTTTGTGAGAGCACTCACAAAACACATTCTCGGGTCTGATGCATCCACATGGCCCCACATAGTTCAGTGGAGACACGCCAAATTACACCAGCTGAGGATCTGACCACACATTTTCAGTGTACTCCATAAATTAATTAAGCTTTGCAATAACCTTGCAAGGTTAAGCAAGAAAACTAAGAACACCAATCCAATGGCATGTAAGAAAATGATACTCTCCAAAGGGCAAGTGTCCTGAGGACTTTTTCCCCCCTTTTAATGTATATTCAGTCCTTGCCCAGATCAAACCCCTCTCTAAACACCACAGAGCCAGGAAATGTTTGTCATGTCGGACTGTAGCATTAGGAGTTGGATTTGGAAGCTCTGCACCTGACAAGCATGAAGTTACTGGACAGACTGAAAGATCCCAGTTCACCAACTGAGGTGGCGTTGAGTTCAACCATTTATTTAGTCCAGTCAGCATTGGAAGACAAAAAAAAAGCCTCAAGGTGCTGCTTTCCTTGGTGTGAACAATAACAATCAAAGAAGAGTTGTCCCCCTGCATAATCACAGACCATGGAACTTCACTTATTAATTCCTGCATTGATCCAGTCCAACTCTGTTTCAGGTCTGGGCCTGCCTGCACCGTATCCTCCCAGCCCCGGCCTGACTCAAACCATTGGAGGATCTACCAATGGTGCTAAACTTCTAGACTACCTACACTCCATAAGGAGTTCTAGATTTTCTGCTCTAAGGGTTTGGGAAAGTATTCTCATACACAAAAACATGTTGCTTTTATACCTACAAGGCTGGTCCATATTTCCTCATTGGTGCATATCACTACTGTCCCACCAAAAAGAGGGAAACACACCTTGCCCAGGACACCTTTCTAAGCCACAGCTCAGAGTCCTGTCTGGCAAGGATGACTGGAACAAACTGCCACCAAAACAGCTCTCAGTTCCACCCCTGAGCTTGCACACAGGGTGCAGAGCAGGATGAGTCTTCAAAGGCACATCCTGAGCATCAGCTTGACCTTCGTCATCCTGAGCAACCACAGCCCTTCAGCTGCATGAACACAAGCATTCCCCCAAATTTAAACCACGGCCTCTCGAAGAGGCAAGCGCTCACAGCTCCAAAACAAACTCCAGTGCAGCTCCAAGACTCCGCTGTGCCACATGCAGTACGGAAGGTTTCCGGCTGTCCGTCGGAGTGTATAATAGGCCTGATTTATAGTTATCAGCGTGGGACTTGATTCGAAAGCTCAATCACCGTGACTTCTCACAGTGGGGTTTGCATGCTGCAACGGGTCTCAAAATTGGAGAGGAATTTACCTCCCGCTGCCGAACATTACATAACAATCAACAGAAAACAAGCGGAGAGCAGCAGGAGGTCCCCATCATTAGCCTGCACAGTCATGTTAATGGAGATGTACACACACTCATCTATCTGCACTTATTATGGAGCTTGCCAGACTGTGGGATTACACGGCAAGAAAGACTGTAGGACAGGGAGAAAGACAAGATACCAGCAAAGAGCTTCGGAATTGAAGTTAATCCCCTGAGATTTCCGTGCTCACTTAGCAATACGAGAGACCAGGGCCTAAGGGATCCAAGCGTCGCATAGTGGAAAAGCTCCCTGGCTTTGGGAAGTGCTTGGAACCATATGCATTGCAGAACACTGGTGTCCCTCTACAAAAATAACAGTTCTACTTTCACCCCTTGCCTCTAACAAGGCTGCTGGCAGGGTGGCAGCTCTTCACTAAGTGATTGCAGGCTAAATTGGAAACCTTTGTCAGTGTGGCCACTTTGGCCAGGAGCCTGCATCCCCAATAGTCACGGGGTTCAGCTCCAATTAGCTATTTCAAATTAGATGAACAATAGTCCCTGAAGGTACTTCTGCTGGGTTGGCATTTAGAGAAAGGAAGTAAAAATGTAACCAGAGAGAAGGAAAAAAAAAAAAAAAAAAGTCTGGATAGCTGTATTTTTGCACATATATCTTGCCCCCAACATCTTCAATGTGAGCATCACAAAGGATTATAAAAGGATTACACGCAAAGTCTAGATCTCAGAGACATAACATTTAAGAAGTCTTTGACCAATTAAAGTGACTTACCAAGACGAAGCAAGCCAATCGCAGCCATATCACACTTGGCCATGCAGCTCCCAGAGCCTGTCATTATAAATATACCTTTTTCCTCTCAAAATCAGCATTTTTTTCCTCTCTTCATCCTGTGAAAAACAGCAAGTTCATTCTTAAACTTTGGCATACAAGGTTAAGAAAAGGTCAAGGCACTCCAAGTCCCTCTACGTTAATTTAGCATGAAGGAGGCAATCTATTTTCCCTTCCCAAATGTCCCCTAAATGCAGAGTTATCTCTAATGGCCTAAGACTTTTCTCCTTGACGTTTCAAATATTCTTCCTAGATCACTAAGTTATGGATCTAATTCATATTATTTCTTTTAACAAAATTAGAAGCGACAGTTTTAAACAATCATTATGTTATAATCAAATCTACTGGAACATCATTAGGCTTCTCAATTGCCATTTTTGTTTCCTGATTAATATTGTAGTTCCTGTAAGAAACAGGCCATCCTTAGCTACCCTAAGCAACTAGTGCATTAACCCCTTTAGCCTAGTTCAACCCTGGACCAATTATTTACCAAAAGATACATCTCACCATTTCTTCACTCTAAAAAGTGCTCTATCTCCCTTTTACTCCATCAATAAATTGACCTAGAAATATTTGCAAGCTGTTGGCCATTTTGTATTTTAAAATGAATAATCCCCTCCAGAATTCAACCACCAATTGATTAGTTTGCACAAGGATCTGGGAAGTATTTGCTGCAAGGGCTGGACAGGACAAGACAGACCAGCCACTAAAGCTCCCCTCGTTTGCTCTATGTGCTTTTGTTTTAGATATTTCTTACTATGCAGTGAGCTGCCCCGTTTATCCATTTCAGTCTCTCTTTGACTTGAATGCTCATATCAGCATGTATCAGGACAAACTGGTAACTCTATGTGTTAAAAAAAAATAGACACAAAATAGACATTAAGACTTAACTGAATTAAGTGCTTTCAGACTCAACCTTGTCTGTTCAGTGCATGTTTAATGACTCCTGACTTTATGCTAGATGTCTGATTTTGGCCAAGATTTTCTTATTCAATGTTTCTCTTAATTTTTTTTCCCCTTGGAGCGTATAAAACCACACCAATGCTTGGACTCTCTGACTGACTCAGAATAGCTGTTATTCACTGCCTCTTTGTTCTTCCTTTATATTTAAGCTATTTGCACTTCTCAGACAGGAGCAATCTTGTTATCTAGTTGTTGTCCAAACCCTGCCACTGGCCTTTGTTTACCAGAACGCTGCAAAATGAACCCAGGAAACACTAATGAAAAGCAAGTTTTCAAAGTTTTCTTTCTACTTATAATTTAAAGAGAAATAACAACAAAATGCCTCTTCTGACTTCATCCTGGATTTTAACAGTCAAACTCAGAATCTCTTTGCCACAACACAGTTTAGGCCAGAGACCCAGAGCTGAACAAGGTGCTGCTACCACCTACTGCACTAGGAGACAGTCTGAGTTGTCCCATTCACATCCTTCCCTCTCCCCTTGGTGGATCAGCACCCAATCTCTAACCAAAGTTCCTCCCTTGGGATTGCTGCAGCTCTGTTGCAATAACCTCACAGAGCAGCATTTGCCCAAGCAGCACAATCTTGCTCTCACGGAGGAGCAGAAATTCAGAAGCCATATGAGAGTTGCATGGTTCTGTGGAAAAACCGGCCTTTTGCCACCCAAAGTAGCCACAGAGGGAAAACAAGGACTCCAGCTCTGTAACAACCCCGACTCCCATAGATTTCCATCGAAAGCAGTGGCAACCTGGAGGAGTACAAGACTTTGCACTTAACACATCAGAAGCTTATCTTGGGTAGGATAAGGGTCTATATTTGGCAGGGTAAAAATATTTTAACCCTCTGTTTTGTTATTACTGTATTTTATGTCCTGCAAGCTTGTCAGGCACTTATAGTTTCAAGAGGGGAAAAAAAAGGGAATTTCAAGGGAATCCCGCCTGGTATTGCTTCCAATCCATGACCATGCATGGCGGAGTGAAGAACCACCAGAGAAGAGTGGCAGTGAAGGTGTCACCTCAGATGCAGTTGCTGTAGGGCAACCCGCAAGTCCTTTGCTTTATTATTCCAATTCCAGCTATAGTGAAGTCCCTGGATGTTGTACCCTGTCGTGCAGGGCCACAGAGGTCTCACGTCAGAAAGGTGCTATGGGAGATGTCATCTGCTTTAAAGACCACGGTTAGAAATTTATAGTCCCCTTGAAGTGTAACTGGAACTGCACTGTCCATTGTTGCACGCCACCTACTGGTGCCTTTATCCACCGACTGTATTTGATAGAAAGCTACATAACCTGTGCTCTGCTTCTGAATGCTTTTTGACTCATTTTTTCAGACGGGCAGAAATGAGAAGGCATCAGGGTCCTTTCAGAGGATGGGCACTTTCTCTCGGATCCCTTAAGCAGCGATGAATTGTGATCACTGAGACTCGTTGGTCATGGACCAAGACCCCATGTAGACGGTGAGGAGCAGGACTAAGGGATATGGGACAAACTGCTGCTCAGGACTAAGGCACCGTTCACACGAGAAGGGAGAGAAAGCGAGACAGATCTCTCATGAGAGAGGGTACAAGCACAAGCTTCTGCCCACCAAATGCTGCTCCCACTGCCCATGGAGCCATCGGCATCATAGGCACTTTCTCAGCTTTGTAATGCAGAAAACATCTTGCCTAACCAACCCAATCTACCTTTTTTATATAGTATGAGAATAAATAAATAAATAAGAGCTGGTCCTCCTTTATTTAAATGGAGAACTGTCAGGTTCTGACCTAAGTCTAACCAAAAGGAAGGATGGGGTAGGGGGAAGGGGGAAAAATAAAAATCAATGAATCTGCACTAATAAAGGTTATAGGAGAGAAATTTACGCTGGATGCAAGTATGATCCTGTAGTCTTTTTATTTTTTTGGCATGCTGCCCCAGCATGATTTACGTCGAGATAACATGATGGAGCCTCCACCATTGAAAGGAATTAAATAAAAATGCAATAAAGGAGTACAAAATCAATCCGCTTACAGTTTTGTTTAATAAAAATTCATGAAGGATGGGCGGGCAGGCCCATAAGAAATACACCAGTTCAATGAGGGGGCTCTATCAAGCCCACAGCCATTAGAGTGTAGCAGCAGGATAGGATTATTGAACATTAGCATGAGTTAGCTGTGTGCCAGTGTTGAATATGCCTCAGTTCCCCCATCATTCCAAGCTCTGTCATTGCTGCCAGTCAATAGTGCATCTATCACCTGAAATAATGGTCTGCAAAAGTACAAGAGATGGGGATGTGACCTTGGCAGAGAAGCTGATCCATGGGGATTTTCCAACAGGGGGACTATTTTGTCAGCTGGGATGCCAGGAAAAAAAATGCGGTTGACCCCATCCCGCCCCAGAGGTAGGAGGGTTACGTGTGCTTTCCCCAGGCTGCATTCGGCCCAAGTTGCTGCTTTCCACACTCGAATGACCTTTCTGCCCTCTGGAGACAGGTACTTGGAAAGTAAATTTGCACTCATTTTCCTAACTACAGGACAAAGCCAGAATACACAAGTGTGCCCTGTGCCGTTGTAAACAAGGGATTCCAAAATCCTATAGTGACTCTAACTCTCTGAGAGGAGCTACTATCCTTGACCTTCGCTCTTCCTCCCGTGGGCATTGGGATGCTACAGCTTAGAGACACGGAGAAGGTCAGTGCTCAAGTGCACAACACAGCCTGCTAAACCCACACAACTCTGAGCTCACCACCAAAAGAACAGCTCAACTTGTATGCAACTAGCTCTTTCTTTACTGGAGAAAATCCATTCATTTTAGGAAAACTCATTCTCTCTCTAAAATACACATTCCTTAGTTCACCTTCTGTTATTGCATGGAGTCCAACCAGTACAAACATGGCTAACAAAATATAAAAGTGTGTGTTTGTGTTGCACGAGCAGAATGAAGCTGGAGGGTCATGAGTGCAATAATCCCACTGGAAGCGCTCACAAAATATGCTAAGTGTGTGATGTCACCTAGTGGTCAGGACACACAAGGAAATGAAAAATTAAAGTTTCCAGCTAACTCTTCCTGTAGCTTAGAGTATGTTGCTAGGGCTTCCCAGCATTAATATCAGAAAAGTCTGTTAAGAAATAGGAAGAGATATCTTTAGGTTTGTACACCTGTGGCTGGATACACACAGAACAGAAACAGTGGGATGTGACTCATTTCCTCCAGCTCCAGTAACCAATATTGCTCATGCTGCTGATACTGAGCTCTTTATTCCTTGTGCTCATTCCAAGCCAAAAGTTAAATCAAGCCCTTTCAGCAGAAGTGATATCATCATGTTACAAGTCTGCAGACCCATGAACAGATAAAAGCATTCAAAAGAATTCAGTCACCATAAACTATCCCACTTCTGCTTTTTGCATGAAACTTCCCCTGGAGATTGGCTAAACACAAAGCAATACGGTGAGATGCAGCTCTCCTTGTGTCAACTATACATAGGGATTCCTGGTGCTCCAGGGTATCCCATGATTTGATGATGCATCAGCATCCCTCTCCTGGCACCGCGAATGATGGTGCTGATAGAAGCGCTTTGATTTGCACCTTCTATATGCTAGTCTCGAGACAGCTCAGCTTGTAGACACAGCACTTTTCCAATTGCTCTAAGTATTTTTCATTACCTAGAAACACAGACAAAAGACAAAGTGCCACGTTAGCCCATTCCTCCCTATGCAGTTCACGAACATCCCCTAAGAGAGGCCTTAGGCCAAGCAAAACCACCCTACCAGTGATTTCCTGGTAGGTTTTGTTGGCTGTTCCAGTACGTTGACTTGAAGGACAATAACCTCTAGCTTGTTTAACAACTTGTCCCTGCTGTGTAATTACACTCCTTTTAATTGGCTCGTGGGGTTTAATCATCTCTTGGGACACAGCTTCCAGCATTTCTCATTAACCATCAGCTCGCACTCTTGTACTGAGGACAACAGGATACGCTTCAGAACAACGCACTGAGAGAGGCTCTTTCAGTTTCAGAAATTAAAGACTAACAGCAGAGCCTACAGCCGTGCATAACTAGTGCTGCCATCACATGCAATCCTCAGCTAGGTCCCATCTATAACACACACAACCACCACCAAGGGCAGAGAGCCAGCCCTACCATTGTGAAATGCTTAATAGAATTAGAGAAGCTGCAAGAAATGAATGGTTAAATAAAAATAAATAAATAAAAATTAAAAAAACACCCACAAAGACACCTGTCAGTGTTAAAAAGCAAAGAAAATAAGGGTCATGCTTAGCCACTTACACCCAAGGAGCCCCTCAGCATCATATAGCCTCAACTATTCTAGTATTTTCTTTAGAGGGTTGCAAACTTGAACAGTTCTCAAAATTGTATATGAAAATATAAAGAGATGTCTAAAAAAACATTATAATATACCTCTTAATTCTTTGTTCTTTGCAACATGCACTCGCTCCACCTGGAGAGAACCAAAATAAGTAGAAGGTTCTGCAATGTCAAGGACACAAATACTAGGGAGTTTCCTCTGTCCCTTTTTAAGTTGGAAGCAGCCGACAGGATCACAGCTATGGGAAGGAGGCTGAGCAGGGCAAGAGTTAAAGTGAACATTTCCATGTCCTAACCTGTCTCCTAGGGTCATTGCTTGCCCTGCGAGCTTGACGGAGGAGAAACCTGGCAAAAACTCTACCTGCAGAGCACAGGACAACATCTCTATCCCAGCCCTGCCTCCAATGGAGCACTCCCCCAGGATGTTCCCGTGATGCACAAAGCATGTTCTGGAGCTACAGGACATCCAGGCTGACTTATCACACCTGCAACTCCCCTCACACTTCTGGAAAGCAGATGTTGGAAACAGCCTTTAAGAGTTAAGTTATAGTTACTAATAAAAAACATTAAGAGCTTTGGCTCATTCTTAATTTCCTCTAGGCTTCAGGAGCAGAACTTTGCCTCAATACGCTCAGACTGACCTCAGATTGCAAAAGGAGAAAGGTGAATGAAAAGGTGACCTACCTTATCAATCACAGAGAACTGCTTAAAACAACCTGTAAAAGCATACACTAGGAATTGGAAATGTGTCCAACACACAAACATGAGCATTTCCATAGTCTCCCCTTCCAGTGGTCACCAAGCCATCACACCGAGATGTGACGTGTTGGTGGCAGATGGAACTTTATCTTATCTGCACGGTATCTTGTTGCTTTGAAAGCTCCAGCTGCAGGGTGCATGGCATTTTGTATAGCACACCCGACTGTGACATATTGCTAAGGAAATACAAAGTGCTTTCCCGTAAGGGAAACCAATGGCAAGTTCTCCCCCAGTACAGTATGGCCAAGGTTTCCAGAGGAGAGTCAGTTAATTTGACACTTACTTTTTGTAACCACTTCTCTTCAGCAGAGCTAACAAAAATTGAGCAGGGACTGCATTAATGTAATTTGTGTTATAATATACACTATTAAATATCCCTATAAAATGCATTTGGGGCAACAAAGGGCATTGGATCCAGGAGGAAAAGCCCCTACAAAGCTCAGTCCCCAAGAACTCCTGGCAGCCGGATGAACCAAGGACACAGCACACCAGAAAACGAAAAAGGAAAAACTGACGTCTGGTGAAGGAACAACACTGCACATTAAACTTCCACTGGCAGGACCTTGAGATGCAAGTAGTTTTCTATTACTTCTCAGCCACGCTCGGCAGGTTTGTTTGATTTTTCCATCAGAATCCTGCAGCTCAGTTCGCTTTACCAGAGGGGGAAGTTGCTGGGAAAGGGGTTGAGAAACAAGAATCTGTCAAAGAGTTGTTTTATTTCCTACAGCACTGGCTGACTGACCAAAATCCTAAAAAAAAAAGAAAAAAAAAAAAAAAAAAGAAGAAGAAAAAAGAAAAAAATCAAATTCAGGAAAAAGCTCTGAACATGTCAAGGCTTTTGGAACAAATGGCACAATAGGTTTTTCCTGTAGCTATAGGCATGTATTTCTTCTTATTTTTTATTTATTTTTTTAAGCCCCTGTAACACACCATTTCCCCCAAAGGGCTGCAAAGGTTCAAAGGCTTTGAGAGGACCAATAAATCACGACCACATAAACGTCCCGTAGTGAAGTTTGATTCTTATTTACCCGGGGTCTTTGGGCCAGTGCTCAGTCTGTGTTGGAGGCAGCAGATTTACTTCTCCCGAGATGCCCTCAATTCGCAGAGTGCTCATCTTTCAAGCAGCACCACTCCGGGCCTCGGCTGCCAAAACACTTTTAGCTGCAAGTTTCCATCATTTGCTTTATCACGCTTCCCCTTCCCTCCCAGATTGTGGCCTAAACCAAGTTATGTTTAGAAATCTCTTTTGCTTGGCCACACGGTGACTCGAAAGATTTGTGTAAATCGCTGGCACACGCAGAACAATTTCAGCCTTTGGCGGGCTTTCTCCCTATGTCATCTCTTGCTGCAGTGCCCTCTTTAAAGTAATGGCTATGGCAGATTTTGTAGCCCAACAGGAAATCTCAGTATTTTTATGACCAAGTTTGAGCATGTGATATAAAAAAACAAAAATAATTTTAAAAATGGGAAAGCAAAGAGCTATTTTAGATGAATTGGATGTCCAGTTGCATAACTAATATGTGTATTTTAGTTCTGTAGGTGGTAAAGCAATGCAACAGTGCCTGCTCCCCAACAACTATGATCTATTCAGCCAATGCCACTAAGAGGAAAATAAAATGACCAACAGAAATTTCAACGCTTAATATAAACACCTGATATTACAGCTGTTTCTCTACATTTTTGCTATTTGGTAACTTCATTTAACATAGGGTATTTGTTCATTATTTAATACCAATGAACACTCGCTTAATCTTTCTTAATTATTCACAGATCACTAACAACTCATGAGACCATATTAGTCCTAAACTTCTATAAAGCCATACAGATGGAGAACAGAAATGACACCTAGTAAAGTTAACCATTTATGTGACAAAACTGAAACATCAGACAGGAATGATTTTCAAGTAGGTACATGGAAAACGTAAGAACTAATCATATCAAGAAATTTGGCTGTAAACCCTGAACTAGCATTTCTTTTTGGAGAGTTCAAGCACTTGGAACACATCAGTGTTTCATGTATCATTCATTAAAGAGGTCTAAATTTACTAAACTATTAACTAGAGTCAACTGCTGGATTCAATGGACTGTGCTTTGGACATAAATAGGTATCACTCCAATTGCGCTGTTAATGCACATAGAAAATCACCTCCTCAATCAACAGGTCTGAACCCTGCAGGAATGCACACAGCTTGGCCTTTTAGGAAGAGCCTATCATCATTAATCGTTTAAAAGCATGGAATGGATACACTGGCAAAACCCCAAAAGCAGATTTGAATAAAATAAGTAACCCAAAAAGCAGGTGGTCATATTAATCTGCAACAAGCTAGGACAGCTTTGTTCTCCTCACTTCCAAGGGAAAAGAAAAATAGGTGAAGATGCAGCAAATTATGTGCACTTGACTTCTATTTAATTTGCCTTTTCTGAGGACTTGCGTAGACAGAATAGGCAGCTCTGCCACAGTCAGGGTTTCCAAAAGAAGCAACTCCTGCATGGAGATGTTGGATAACCATAGAGTTTACAGAAGGGAAAAAACAAAACAAAACAAAACAAATAAACAACAACAACAACAAAAACCACCACCACCACCCAAGTCCCCAGAGGAAGCAACTTCCCCCCTAATGCCTGCAGCTTAGGAGGCTCCAGGGCTCACCAAGTTAGGACTCGAGAGCCTCCTAGGCAATTGCCCCAGCCCTATCCAGGTTGGCAGTAACCAGAGGACAACAACTCTTTGCTTACATCAAGGGGAAGGACATTTAGCTCCTAGTGGACCAGTATTAGCAATATAACAAATGAGTGATTTGCAGAGTGATTTTTGAGATCAGCAGCAAAGCAATATCAGAAAGGTTTGTCATCTAAGCAGATGACAAACTGCTTTTACATAAGCAGAAAGACCTCTCCAGGCTCTGGACTTTAAGTAAAAAGGAAGAATTTTTAAAAGCTACTGAAATAGATTTTGGCCTCAGAAGTTGATCCGCAAAACACACAGAATAGCAAAAAGAGGGAGAACACAACAAACCCCAGTTTACGGAAAAGCACACAAGACTGTTCTCCAGTAAACCCCTCTTTACCAATGACTTTCTGACTCATAGTAAAAATGGACTTACAGAAACAAAGGGCTCAATCTGTTTATGCTACAAAATTAAAGAATGCAAGTGCTGCTTGTTAGCAAAAAGCTTCCATTCTGCCCAAATCCCATTTTCCTTTGCCTCACAAGTTTTGTCTTATGTTTACAGAATCTGAGAGCCAAAGGACCTACTCTTTAGCTGAGATAAAGCTGTGTAAATTGAAAGTACCACAGAAATGTTTTATCATGATCTAATTCTGAAGAATATCACAGTGCTAATTTTGCTTAGATAAAGGATTCTTATATTTATTTTTTCTTTAATGGCTATGAGACAACAAACAGAATATTTAAGTTGTACATAAAAAAGTGTTACAAAACACTAGAAACAGTTGAGTGATAGACACCACTAACACATCCAAAAAGAGGATTTTCCCATCAGTAATGCAAATATATATTAGATGGTTTTGTTTTTATGCATAGTCTTTTTCAATAAAATAGTCAAATATTTGCTCTATACTAATATCTTTTATGTCTTCTGTCAGTGTAGTCATCACATTATGACACAGAGCTGGTGTTGTGTGCGCTGGAAGGCAAATGGGAGTCCATCTCCAAGGCAGTGACAGTAAAATCCATCCTGAGTGTAACAGACAGCACTAATTGTTGTGCACCCCACTAGACACAGCGGTGATTGATACAACACGGGAGGGAAGAGGGGCAAAAGTACCATTATCTATAAAGATCTCACTGGAACAGAAAAAGAGGAAGAGAATCATTTTTTATATGATTAATATTGCAGCAAAGAGGGGGAGAAAGGAAAGGGGAAGAAATGGGATTTGTTCCCTGTTACAACACTCTACTCCCATGCAATACTGCTTAGCAGGAAAGCCTTCCAGCTGAGGGCTATGAAACAGTTATCACTGTTAGGTGATTAAGTTACTAATTCTTCAGGGAGAAGACATTTAGAGGCCCATATTAAAGGAGAGCGAGGCAAAATTACATTCCGTTTCAATTTAGTTTAGCAATTCTAGTGATTTAGTTAAATGAAAAGCAATTGTTCCAATTAATAGTATTGAATGTTATTCATCAAAAGTGTCAAAACAGCTGTGTTGGTGCATTAGTAACCTATTCTCTTGTCAGGGATATGGATAATTCCTCAGGATTGCACGAGGGAAATGGAGCGCTCGGGAGCCTCTCAGGGACCTGCACATGCCGGTGGGTTTAACAGCAGCAGATTCCCAGCAGATTTCCAGCAGCGGGATGGGGAAAGGGGGCTGGAGCAGGCCAGGAAGGGTCCCAAACGCAGCAGCCTTTCTCTTTTCCATCCCAGCTCCATCCCGGCTTTTCTCATGGAACTCATCCATCAAAACAGTGATTAAGGAGGTAAGAGGAAAGGTTCGGATGTAGCCCCTGAATACAATGGGGTAATAAAACACAATGGTGCTGCTGGCCTGGGAATAGGACGCTCTGGCACAAGACGGCTCCTGCTATTTTGGGATAAACAGACCCTGCTCCGAACACGGCCGAGGGCATCCTGGAGCTCATTAATCTGCATGGGAATGACAGAGGCAGGATAGCAGGTCCGATAAGGGTTTCCGCCAGCCTTTTCCGTGCACCACACAGGCCCCCGCAGCCGTGCGGGCTGCCTCCACTCAATAAGGCTTTATACACTTCCTCCCAGCGCCCATAATTGCTGCCTCAGTGTAGGTGATACTGTCATCTTCCTTTCCTTTCACATTTCCATAGCTTTTTTTTTTAATAAAATCGGAGATTAGAAAAATCCTGTCTTTTTTGGTCTCTGCTCTTTGTTTTCTTCAGGAGCACAAGACAAACAAACACATGTGGAGCAGCCAGGCTGAAGGATGAGAGTAAACAGGGGCACTGAGAGCTCCGGTCACTCGTGCTGCCTCTCAGCGAAGCCTGTGGCTCTGCACCCTAGGGATGAGGGCAGCTGTGCACCGGTTTGTGCCCCAATCTCTGCCCCCCGACACAACTCTAATCCCATGTCCCAATGAAAACACCAGGGACTTCAAGGAGACCATGTCCAAGAGACTCTCAAGTGAGGCACAACCCTGCTTTGCTCATCTCAGAGAGCAGCCCTTGATCAAGGCTCCCGGTTGAGCCTTCCCACCCAGGCAGTTTTAGCAGCATCATCTTCCCTTCTCACTTCATCCTTCCCATGCAAAAATCCAGATCCTCATACTGAACACAGAAAAAAAGTGAACTCTCCACCCCCATCCTGGTGTTACTTTAATTAAGGAATTATTTACAGCAGGGCACAGAGGACAGAATCAAATTCTAAAATGAACACAGTACAACCGGCTCACAGGCTCCAAACAACAATACCCAGAGGAACCTGCAATCGTAACAACCTTCCACAGCCTCACACTCTAAAATAAGTGTCCTCAGGTGTCCTTACTGGGCTCTGGCACCTTTGGCACTCCGCTACGTCCTCCAAGTCCTGGCGTGGAGCTTTACCTAGAGCAGCTTTCTTTTTTAATGAAAGCCGAAAAGCACACAGAACCTTAACACAGTTTAACTCACTATCAGTACATTTTGTTATGACCTTCGGTGCTTTACTAACAAAGCTTCTGAAACACAAACTCAAAGGCAGAGCAGTAAAAATTCCTGTATGCCACATGCAAAATAGGTGAAGAAAACACCAAAATACATGTGTAATAATGAAGACACACACACACAGAGCCACCCCAAGTGGCGAAAAATTAACACCAGTAACCTGAAAAACAGAAAGATACTGAGATACCATCACAATGTTACAATTCAGACCTTTGGTTTAAATGAGCTCCTGTTTAGCCACTCATATTTTCTCATTCCAACTCAAGATGCTACAATTTTAAATGCCTGCAGGGCATAGCAGGTTACTGATAATAAAACTGTGCATTTTAATGCACCAGAGTTACTGTAAATGGGTCGACCTGTTTTGGTACAAACCGCCTTCTTTAACTTAGCAGTATTTCAACAACCCTTACAACATTTATCATCAAGAGGAATTAAAGAGTCTCTCATCAATTATTGTATTACCATAGCACCTAAGGGCATTAATCACAAACAGAGCATCATTCTGCCAACAGAACCAGAACGTGGGGTCTGTCAAAGCTTCAGGTCCAGTAGCCCAAAACCCATTCTCTAACCTGAACCAGAAAGTTCTGCTCTCCTGAACTGTAGGAGAATTCGGTTAACACAGTATGGATTTATTTGCAGAAATTATTTAGATGCAGTCTCAGATGTTATTGATCTAATCGCCATCTAGATTTCCTAAATCAAGATAAGGCAAAGCACAGTACTCCACTAAAGACATAATATAATTATGCTGTAATCATAACAGAACAATATCTGCACATATGCTTTTGTTAAACATGGGGCACAGCCTGACAATACTCATTAGGAAACAAATGGAACATTCTGCTACAGCCTTCATGTGATCTTGTGAAGATAAGTCTCTGTATTGTTATTGCAGATTTTTTTTAGCCTGTGTCGGACACAAAAGATTTCTCTCAAAAATTACAGACTTGTCTACGTGGGAAAAGTGACCAGTGAAATCGCAGATTCTGCTATTACCATCCTGGAGAAACTTCAAAGGCACCGTCTGAAAATAGCATTAACGCAGAAGAGCAAGTCTGAAACAACCGGTTATCTCACCCTGCTCCAGCCATACCAGTCATTTTTACTATAAAACCAATTTTTCAACTTGCAAATCCAACTGGTTATAATTCATAATACATGATAAATGTTATTATACCTACTCATTATCATTTAAATCTTTTCTATACTTTGTGCCTGAAAAGTTTCCTTGGCAAACGCAAGCAGCAGGTACCCTAGGAAGGCAAATGAGACGAGCAGCGGATGGTGCCTTCCTGCTGAAGCAGCCGTGCCCGGCAGGAAAGCAGTTAAAAGAGGCAATGTGAAATTGCATATGATATACTACAGTGATGCTACTGCATTATAAATAATGCTGAAGGATGCATTATTTATATGTTTAATATTGGGCTCGCTTATGAAGTAAGTTTCTTTCTCCACTTTGAGACGCCCGTCTCCAATGGTAATAAGCAGCCAGGATCACACAGCAGACCTCGGAAGGAGACGCAATGACTCTGGGAAGCTGGGAAGGCAAAACAGTGAAAGCACCAAACGGTGAACTGAGCTGCGTTTCCTCTGCTTAAGTGTGGAAATTAGAAATCACAGACGGTTGGGAGCTCAGCTTTCATTCATTTAAACATTCAATCAGAATGGAAGCAAAGAGCTCCAGAATCTTTAGTAGAGAACGTAGATGTTTATTTGAGCCTTATCCCAGCTCTGTGTCCTTTAACAGCTGCGGAGCTGGCACGGAAACGCCATGAAGTTTCTGGCACCTCCACGTCTGATCGCTGCTTCCAGCCAGGGCTGCAGAAAGATCCCCGGCCCCGTCAAAGTGTTTGAATTGGCTCTTGAAAGGGGGTGGAGCCAACAGTCCCCGAGCGCTCAGTTTTCCAAAACACGTTTTTTCTGGTGTTGAATGCACTTTTTAAACAACTTTCCAAAGAACCAGTGAGTTTAAAGCAGACAATGCCTCCTTCCCTATTGCATTAAAACCCCACTAACAATGTTTATGCGCCACTAGAAAGGCAAAAAAAGGAAGAATCTGCTTATTATCTCAAGGGAGAGCACTAGCCGAGGCAACTCTAATTTTCAGTTATCATCAGCTCCCCTGCACTTCACCTAGGTGTTACTGACTGTAGCTACATGATTTTAACTGCCCCTTATCCAACAGGCTTCTACAGCCAGGCGCATTAACCATGGGCCTGTCATTTTGCACTTACAGTAACACACAAAACTGAGAAGAGTCTCATGTTTTGTTGTTCTTCAAGTCTAGCTTTGCCTCATACCATAAAACCAACCTGTGCTTGGGACAACAGTGCCTTCAGGTTTCAACAGCTCTCTTCAGATTTCTAGTTCTTATTGTTACAAAAATCTAAGAAAAAATAACCAAAAATATATTCTTAAGATTAAAATAGGGGCAATTTTCACCACAAACCCTGCTGCATCCACATGCCATGTTAGGAGTTGTCCTCTGCAGAGGCCTCCCATATAAATCAGGGAATGGTGGCA
>JAWLRI010000180.1:5716629-5752627 GCA_034781795.1 Crypturellus tataupa
AACCCTGCTGCATCCACATGCCATGTTAGGAGTTGTCCTCTGCAGAGGCCTCCCATATAAATCAGGGAATGGTGGCACCCTCTCTAGACTCAAAACTGAAAGCAGATAAATGTTCACATCCCCCCAAAAAATCAGTTTCTATTTTTGCATGATAGATTTCTTTGGCTTGGCAAGAATGAACAGGGCCTTTTCTACATACAGTTTTTCTTCAGATAAGGATGTAGAGACTGACTTTTCCAAGGTGCAGCTTGCCAAGAGTTCTGTTTGCACCTACAGAGCCTGTTCCCCTAATGCACTCAGCCTGTGACTACCTCAGGATGAGCAATTCCACCTGCTACAAAAAAGCTGCAGTGAAGGTCACATAAAGGAACTTAGTTTGTGCTAAGCAGCCATTTCCAGATAAACTTGCAGCCAAAAATCTACCCAGCAGTAATGATCCCAGCTCACCAGCTGGCTGTTTAACATCAAGCACAATTTAAAATGGAGAAGTCAAAGACATCCAAAAAGTTAAAACCACTTTCCTGCCATCCCCTTCAGCAGCTGCCATACAAGATGCAAGTGCAATGATTAATACTTCTACTCAGATTCCTGGTGCAAGAGCACCAGCCCTTCAGATCTGGACTCGATGTCTACACTCTGCCGCCCTGCTCCCACTGTAAGAGACAAATTTTGACAAATTTCATGCTGTGAGGCTTTTAAACAGTCAAACATTGCTTTATTATTTAGCACATCATTTTTGGTTTTGTTTCCAGCTGTATGCAACACTGCTGTTTGCATTAATGTGCTGCATTATATCATCCTTATCAGACAAGTTTCCTAGGTATAGCCGATGCTCCTTTTTGATTTTCTACAAGAGCTATTAAAAATGCTGACCAAAGAATATAGATTTTCGTTAATATTTCTTCTTCTTTTGATCTCTGCCTTTGATTTACCTGACTCTATGATCCAAATAATCAGAGGAGTTCCTCTCTTTCATGCAACAAATGTAAAGCCAAAACTTAATCAAACCAAGGTTTAGGAGGAAGAGACAGCAGTGCGTTTAAAAATCTTTTCCTCGCCCTACTTCAGGGGATGGTTTGTAAAGAAGCAGCCCACAGGAAGCATCAAACATCACTGGTCTCTTAAGGTGACTCTCTCTAGTTCATAGGCATGAACACAACTCAAACAGTGAAGTTGTTGAGGGCAAGAAACTCAAATTCAACAAGCTGTTGCTCTGTCATTTTCTCCATGCTGTCTCTTGCTTCAGTTCATTTTTTCCTGCAAGATTAAGTAGTTGATATGTTCTCAGGACATCCAGTTGACTATATACTTGTTTTTCAGCTCTGCTTTGGCATAAGGTTGCTGTTCTTATTCCTTTTGGTATTGTTCCTGCACAGGAAGGCAGGAAAATATGTTTCCAGGCTCCTAATATATGTTTGTTTTCCCTTATTGTTGTCTGCTCTGTTTACACAGTGGTTGTTTTTCTTCATCTTTGATGATCAAATTTAAACACTAATAGAAGGAGGGAGATTTAAGGGGGTGGAAAATAAGAGGCAGAGAGAGTAATGAAGCAAAACACAGGCTTCATTCTCAGTACTGTTTACTTGCAGAGCCAACCTTGACCCCAAGGTGCCCAAACCAGTTGCAAGTGTAGCATAAGCTTTTGGACTATGACCAAAGGCCTCTTGTTTTTACACTATTTTTACATTAGTGAATGACAGAACAGATGTGGTTCAGAGGAGTCAGTCTGCTCTCCCAAACGCTAAGTTACAATCACTTCAGTGTCATTAAAATCACCCTCTAAACAGCTCCATTCAGGAGTCACTCCGTGGGCTTCATGCGATTGCAGCTCGAGTCTAGCTTTAATGGGTGTCCCTGAAGCACTGGGCAGGATGACTCCACAGATTAACCCTCATACTTCACATGCAACTTGCCTTTTCCCCTGTATTTTACACAGTTGTACTGTACTTATTAAAACAGAAATGCCTTTCATCTCCCTTAAAAAAAGGCAAGAATGAACCCCCAGGATGTTTTAGGGATGTCCAGAAAGATCCTTAAGCTATCAGTAAAATTCTAGCAATCAATGGCCAGCTCTGGAAGGCACAGGAAGAAGCACAGAAGAAAAATACTCCTCAGAGCATACCATTATTGTTAAATATCACTATTCCAAATGCAAGAGATAAATTTTGAAGTGTTACAGCAGGTCTCAGAACCCTATTAATAGAAATTAGAGAGAAGTCTAATAGAAAAAGACAGAGAGGAAGCCATTCTCTCCACTGCTCCCCAGGGAAGGTGAGAAGAGACTGAAAGATGACACTTTATCTCCTCTAATTCCCTTGGGACCCATAATCACAACATTCATTCAGCAAATAATAATAATAAATATGGTCTGAAGTGACTCCAGCTATTTCAGCTTTAATAAATGGGTTGAAATAGCGGCAAATTCAGATACAGAGAGCATCTTTTCAATAAAATCTGATAGGGTTATTAATAATATTAATAGAGCACCATGTCGTCTCCATTTTGTTAATAGTTGCCTTGCTCTCCCCCAGTCCATTCCCCACTCCTGCACACAGACACAGATAAACACACACACACTTTTCCCTCCACTGATGACAAATTCAGACTGTCAGCTTTCTGCTGGCAATGCATCCCAAGAATTAGTCAAATTTGACATGATTTTATTGTTTTATGGGAACTGCCAACAGGGATTTTTCTGCCTGAAGTACATTTATATCCCCACTCAGATCAGATCCTGGCTTAGTTCATGGACACAAAGAGGATAAGCCAGGAAATCTGCAGTTCCTCAAGAACTAATTTGTGACCATGGTGCAACCCCTAAAACCTTCCTCCAGGTAATTTGGCTCCCTGGAGTCAATTTGTCCCTTGCTCCCAGGACAGCTTCACCTTCCAGCTTTTCCCTGATACGGGAACCATAAGGCAAACTATCCCAGTGGATGGACATAGTGTTTGGGTTGCTGATCCAAAAGCAAACTTTTAAGCAACAACTGCAAGGCCGTGCACACGAGTTTTGAGGAGCCAAAAATCTGCCTGCAGAAGGAAGAGCATAAGCAGACTGTTATCTGCCCGGTTTTCTTCTAAAGGGACATTCAAGAAATGCTCTCTCTAGTCAGTGAAATTTGTCTTAAACTTAAAGAAAAAAAAAACACCTTAAAAAGAGTGCATCTTTGCCCCCAGCAGTCAGTGACAAACCAGCTACCGTATCCAGTTGTACAGGATCAGATCTCAGCTAAAGACTCCTGGTAATTTGGGATTCACTGCCACTTATCATATTTTATGTAGGCTTTTAGTGCTATTTTCAAAGCGTAGCGTTTTTACAGACTTAAAGAGATTAAATGAACACTCTTCTCCCTTTGCATTTTGTGCTTTCAGCTGAGACTTTCGTAAAATTTGGGTTAGCAAACAAGATGGCTAGAGGATGATTAAAGGGGAGGTGGGGGAATGTCATTCTCCCAGTCTCATATATGGATGCAGGGAAGGAGCAGCCAGAGCCCAAGTGTTTTATATCACTGTACTTCCCTTGCAGGGAGACAAAAAAAAGAGAAATAGAATTAGAGTTGCAGAGAAATGAAATGTTTGAACAGAAAATAATTTCCCTAACTTGTAGCCTGTAGGCATAACCTGTCATAGCTCTGCATGAATTGAACAGTCAGGGAGTTCAAGTTTTCTGCAGCTTACCATAAACTAATATGCTCCGTCACATCATCCTCAGGAGACAAGGATTTGAAGGAACCACTGTAGTTAGAACAACAAAGTAATTCTGTGGTTTAATAGAATTAGCAGGAACCACCAGAAACCCAACACAATGTGGGGCAGAAGGAGACTAGGAGGAAGGTGGCAACACCACCACCCTCCACACACCACACCAAAATGGAAAGCTAAGTGGTAATTTCCACTTTAAGCTATTCTAAAGACCACAGGCTTAATAGCTGCTATTGCACAAAGCTAGTTTCCACTTTCATGTACATATGCCCCAAAAGCCTGACAAGTGTTGCCTGAACAGAGTGCATCAAACCGCAAGGCTTTCAATGCACCAAATCAGCCTTGGTTTGGGGTTCCTGTAGAAGAAAGTGCCCCCACAACACCCATTCTTTTCAGAAAAGTAGAACAACAGTGTTAAGAAATGAAAAACATACTAGAGAAAGAAATAAGCTACTTTTAAACTGTAGTGAATAAAATAGACCTTTTTTTTCCACAAATCCTTGAGAGATTCAGTTGCTTCCCAAAAATCTCTATGTTCTCTGTTAAACCTACTGTTCATGTCCCTCAGTATAGTTACAGAAATCAGGTCTTTCAGCCACCTAAGTAAGAGGTCCCTTGCCCTGGTCAGCTTTCCATCCTATTCAGTTCGTCTCCGGAAGGTTTCTCTTCCCCTCTCACTTTGCAGCAGAGTTTCAGGACCCAAACGCCATCAGCTCAGGGTTGTTCTGCAGTAGACGAACTCTGCCATCCACAACCCCTTCCACGTCCTCTTCCAGGACCCCACTCTAACAACAGGATCCCCCTCCCCATGCCTACCAGACCCAGGCACAAGTGTGGCCGTGCTCAACTGCCTTGAAGTCTATTGCTTGTTGCAGCTTCCTAGGTGCCCAGTTCTCAATTCAGCACGAGATGTGATCTGCAATACGCCACAATACCTCTGAGCCTTGAATTCATCCAGCTAAGTAGGAGGTGGTTACATAGCCCTGAGCTACCTGTAACTCAAATGCTTCCATATCTAACCCTAAGGTGACTTAGTCCACTGCTTTCTTGCAAGGTAATGCCCTTAAGTCAGCACCTAGAGCAATTTGCTCCATTTTTTTGAAGGTTAGAAGGAAACTTTGGGATCCGCAGACTGCATCCATCTAACATCCTTTCACTAAATCACACTTTCTTTCTGGGAAGACCACAGCCCAGAGAGAGAAATATATTAAGAATCCAGCCCCCAAAGGAAAGAGTGAATGGGGGAAAGCAGAAGAGCCCTCATGTGCAGAGCCAGCTGCTGTGCAGTCAACTGCCCCCAACCTCAGGGCTCCCTTTGCCCATTTACCTCTTCAAACAAAGGGACGACACCTCGACGTGACCCGCTCAGCAGCAGGGGCTTCTCCAAAGCACTCAGTCTGACCTCAGTGTAATGAATAGAATTAATATGGCAAAGCCTCTAACACGGCACCACTTCCCAGCAGCACAGCCACAGCCTCTAATTGATTAGTCCATAAAAATCTGTGCACTAAATTGAAAGGAGCTGCACTAATTCTCTTTTATGTTAAATTTCTGTCTTTCTCCTTTATCGAATCCTTCGTCGAATGTCCCTTCTGCTGCCTATTGTGGGCTTGCTCTGGGCCTGTTTTCCTCTTGCCCAGATTAAGTACCTAATCAAAATCTTGTCTCCCTTAATGGCATAAAATTGAAAGATAGATATTGCACTTTACACAGCTGATTAAACACTAGAATGTGGCTAAATGCTTTACAGGGCTTGTCACATTAACTAACTCTGTCATCTGCCAGCTATCTTATAATTGCATATGCTCATGTTGCCACTGGTGAAGCCAAGGTAAAATTTCTTTTCCCTCCATTACCTCCTCCTACTCTCCCTCCTTTCTATGTTGCTCCCAGCCATCAGCAGGAACACAGGGCCAGGCAGTGCCCTCTCACAACCACCTTAAAGACTGATGCTGCTGTCCCATCGTTTTCCTCCCCTGCATTCAACTGACAGTCGCCAGTTGGTGACCATCCAAATGGCTAATATGATAGAAATGGACACAGCATTTTTTCCTTTTCCAGAAGGAAGCAAGAATAATCCTGTTCCCACTTGCCCCCTTGGCAGTTTTGGTCATGGACTTCTTGTTCCAGATGCCTGAAGGGAAGCAGGGGGTGCTCGTAACAGCTTGTGGAGGGGAGTATTAGACTGTATAAACCAGTATGGAACTCCCATTGGAGCAGGATATGACATAGGTACACGATGTTGCACATCTTGGCTTTCTTCTTATGTTGCAATAAAAACAGTGCAGACAGACTTTCTGGAGTATTTACAAGTCTATCCCCGTTGATTCCCTTTTCAGAGGAAAGTTTCACCTTTTCTGTGATATCCATAGAGTGATCCATAAATACAATTTTCAATTGTTTTGCTTTAAGGAAAAGGAGATAAATCCAAAAGAGCCTCACTAGAAAATTACAAATGTAAGAAAGAAAATTGTTAGAGGATTTTAAATGATTAGGAATTAGCAACAATTAAAACATTAATCACTACCATGGTTTTGTTTAAAGATACAAATAATATAATCAAATATTCTGCATCTAGAATTTGTCTTGTGTCACCAGACCTAGCCAACTGTAATTTTAGAAGATTTTCTTTACACAAACATAAGTAAATCTGTATAAATTGCTTTAAAGTAATCACCAAAACACTCCTTTTTAATGGAGAAAATAAACTACTCATTATAACAGACTGTAAAACACAGATAGCTGGTTCAGCTCATGTATACATCTCCCTGACCCCAATCTTTGCAGGATATCTATTTGTTAAGCAATAATGTCTTCTTCCACTTTTAATTTCATATTACCGTAAATTTTTTCCTGTTTCAAAGTACTTTGGCACAAGATGTCTAAAGTCACTGCAGATACTTTTTTTCCTACCTCTGCATCTTACTGTGCAAAAGCAAGACTAGTAGTAACTACTAATACTAAGCTTTGCCCTAAAGAGACCCCAAGGTCCAACTCTCTCCCCATGGGGTAAGCAGGAATTTACTGGGTGGTTCCCTCTCCTCCTTTAGTAGCTAGAAAATACAATAGCAATTAATAATCAATTAATTTCTTTCTTATCCCACAAGGATTCATTTCCCCTCCCACCTTCCATAGATTAGCTCCACACAGAAGCCACACAAATGAGTTCATCACGCTACTGTTAATGTTTCATAAAAGCTTACTTGAGGCTATTATGAAATCTTTACTAAGTGCTTGTTATTAAATATTCACAGGCACAATATATATTTTAATAAGACATGTTACAAAATACCAAGTTAGACCCCGAGATAACCATTAAAAAAAAAAAAGAAAAAAAAGAAAGACTCATCTGAAAGCACCAAACTGGATATCCATACAAGAAAGGCACCCATACCTCTCTCCTAATCTTCTTTTTTTAATTAAGGAGGTGATTTTAGGTCCCACTAAGTCCATTTTGCCATCTAGTTTTACAGTCATTGAAATTCCTTTGTTTAAGCTAAGGTATAGCTTTCCTCCTGCTATTTTTGGTGGGGCAAATAGCTCCCCTTTGCAACTGAGATCAGTATGTAATACTAGGTAGAGAAACTGGTTGGACATGTTTCAAGGAAAAGCAATAATTTAGTTCAAGTCTTACTTGTAGGTACGAAAGAGAGGTGGAAGTTTGCCCTAGTATCAGACAACAGTTTCTGCAGCTGGTCAATCCATAGAGACAATCCTGTGCCAGCAAACACTTTCCCGGTGGACAAGTGAGCGGCTTCATGACTTTACACACTATTTTCTCACTGATGAATTTCGATTTGGACCCACAACTAGAACAGATCATAATCAAGACAAAGTTTGACAGTTTTAACCAAATGCTTAGTGGACACTTGGCCAAAGCCACGTTCTCTTGGAAAGCTGCGCAGCTCAGCACAACTGTCAGAGCCCTTTTAGCAGAGCCTAGAACGGAGCCACTCTAGGTAAGAGATTAAGTAGACTGACAGAGGTACAGGAGGAGGAAAGAATGTTTCACCTGGCCTGGTTAGAGCCAGTGCCATCAATCTCCCACTGTTAGAATCAGATTCACAGAGTAATATATTAAATTCTTTTGTATGTTTAAATCCCAGCATCACGATGCCTGCCAAGCCTCTGCTTCTACACTGACACATATTTCAGAGCCATGAAATTCCCATAACGTGCTCTCCGGCACGAGAGCACCTGTACCGGCGTGCAACCAGAAATGTTGTATTTCACTGGGCTGATCTGATGAGGTGCTAAACGTTACTGATGGGGTGAGGCACTGACACCGTGGCAGCATCACGACTGAGCGAGCCCCACACCGCAGCTTCTGGGCAGCCAAAATAGTGCTGTTGTGCCCTGCTCCTACCTGCCTGGGTGGTCCACGCCAGCCCCAATCCCGCTCCAGCCTGGGAAAGTGAGGAATGTTGTCTATCTTACTCCAAGAGCCAGGAAAGGTAATAGATTAATACATGAATCAAGATATTAATTTAGAAACTACAAGTGTTTCCATCTGAAAAAGAAGCAAACAAAACCAGTACACCATAAGCTGGCAGGGATACTTGGAAGTATCTCACCATCAGGATCCAAATGAGCTTTAAACCACTGAACTAGATGAGCAGCCTCCCCCTCTGCCTTTCCAAGGGGCTTTCTGTTTTCATTTAGAAGAAAACAAAAGCATGAGCAAGACTCATTTTTCCAGAGAGAGAAAAAAAAAAAAGTCTGTCACTTCAAAACTGTGCAGATCCTTAGGTGATCCCCACTTCTCAGTTCCCTCTTTGTTCTCCTCCAGGGATTGCTTGATTAAAGATACGAAAGAAAATATCCATTTCCATTTGAACTGTGTTAAATTAACAGCGACCTGGATCAGACCCTACAGCCCTGACAGCAATTAATTATCAGTGAATCATTACCCATCTCTAAACACAATTCCACGCTCCTTCCAAACTTCTTTCGTGACCTAGTGCATGAAGAAATAGCGCATTTGTAAAAAATAATACAATAAAGTAGTAATCCTGCTGGCGAGGAAAGAGAAGAGGAAGACAAGGAGGAGACAATAGGGGAATAGGAAGCAGTTACCCTTTGCTCTGTACTGTCTTTCAAGAATTTGTCACATTTGCAAAAATTATATAGTTAGAAATAGAAAGTGAATGCAGATGCAGAAGGAAGTACAGCAAACATCACCTTTCTTACTATGACCAAGGTCACTATTTTAGCATTATATTTTCTTGTTCCTTGGTCATCATGTACCATGAAGTGTACTCAAGCCCTGAAATAACTCGGAGTTATTAAACCTTCTTCACAAAAGTTTTGTTTGGAACAGGAATGAAATTTTGTGCAACATTTTAAACAATAATGCATGAAGGACTGCCATGCGGTAAGTGCAGTGAAAATAGATTGAATTGATGAGGTTGGAAAGGTTCATCCGGGGGTGCCAAGGCTGCATTACAAAAATCCCCATTCTGGCTACCTACAAGGACGGTGGATATAAAAACAGTGTAATAGATATTTCCTGTGGAAACTCTCAGCTGATTTTAAGCATCACTTCTCTCACTGAACTGCCCTCCTACCCCAGTATGGACAGACTTGCAGGGGAGGGAGAGAGGAAAGAGCGAGCAGCCGGTAACTTCCCCAATTCTGCCCAGAGTAAAGCTTTTTCATAAACAAAATATCGAAGCTTGTTGTATTTATACTGGATAAAATGCTTGCTAAGCCAGGGACCACAAATGAGAAGCCAGAGAACTCCAATGTTATACTGCACTATTCATGCAATCAGGTCTTAAATCTCATAAGAAACACAGTTAGGGCAGCCCAGCAGCAGGAGAGAAGTGCCCAGAGAGCGACTTATTCAAGTCCTCTTGGTTGACATCAGGGTTTTGTTCAAGCAGAATCTAGAAATCTCATTGCAGGTTTGCAGAGGTAACACTAACATTTCCCCTTTTCCTGCTGAAAGGAGCTTGTATTTTTGAAGCTTCTATAGGAACTTTGAGTGACTCAAGGGGGTTGTCTCATTTGCCTATACAAATGGAACTGAGTAACTCCTGATTCTATAGATTGAACCACTTAGTTATGAGAGAGGCTACACTACTCCAAACTATCACCTTTACTCTGAAGTTTGAGAGATTTCCTGATAAGTGAGGCTGCTATCTAGACAGGCTGAACATTCCTGGTGACAAATCCCAGCTAACAAAAGCTGGTTTACTCTGCAAAGAGTCTGCACTGCTTAAGCCAGTAGAACTGCACTGTTTTCATGATTCACATGATAATAGCTATTAAAAGTCAAAGAGCAGCAGAATTCTTCAAAAGGCTACAATTAAGAGTTAGTTTTAAAAGATTGCTAGTATAGAAAATGGAAAAAGACAGTGAGATAGATAGGTGGTTAACATAATCCTCCTTCCATGGCAGGATACTACTCTCCAGAAAGGCCAAAGCTCAGGCCTGAACCCACAGCATAAAAACCCCAAGAAAGACATGCGAATCTGGATGAGCAGCTCCACCACAGAGCAATGCACCCAAAGCTGTAACTTGGACACTCTTCCATTGGCTTGTCTGGATCGTGACCCACTTCTGCTACTACATTAGTGAAGTTACAGACCTAACTTCAAAGGCTTGGCCCCTGCTGTCACCTGCATCACCGGGAAGTAGGGCATAAGGCAAACAGTGGGACACAAGCAGGGAGAGAGGACAACTTCAGTTTGGATCTGCAAAATCACAGCTCCAGTAGGTGCAGTCTCATCTTTAGTAGCCAAAACAGAAACACTGCTCTACATCCTAGCAAGGACTCCATTTATCAAGTTACCTTCACGGACCCTTCTCACTCTCAGTTGCCCGCACACAAATAGGATTTGATGCAGTCAAGACAGCTCAGTAGTTGCCCCAAGTTCTTACACAGCGCATAAGACAGCACTGGAGAGCTATTTGCCCTTAAGCCATAAGACACCTCTAGGGAAGAGACCCCTGTGCTCCATATCCCTGACTATGGGCACACTTTTGCTGCATGGTGACGAGGTCAAACCCACCTTTCATACTCCTCCAGCATCACTAGAAATCCACTCATTTCAAAAGATAGATCCTAATCTGCCTCTCTGTCCTGGACATTGTCACAGACCACAGACAGCAGCGAGCTCACTGATAAATAACTCTGATCTGGCCCATGCATTAAAATGGATATTGGCAAAGTTACAGAATAGTTCACTACTACAAGCTAGCATCATTTTGGCTTCAATGCAAGGTTCTTCTACATGTCAGTTTTATGAAAAACATAATTTTAGAATGGTTTAGAGAAGAGCTTGACCCCTGTGCAAGCACTAGATACTGGTTATATCTTTTTTATTATTATTATTATTTACTGGTGATGGATATTTAGCCACAATGAATTCCTTCCCTCACAAAGAAAAAGCTGTGCTTGCAGGCATAGTTTAGGCCTTGTTTTTAAATGCAGAGAATAGTAAAATAGATGCAACTTTTATGAATTATTAACGATCGCATAAGGATTTTCTTCCTCTTCCACAGTTTTTGTTTAATCCTCGTTCACTGTAGGGGGCTCTGGGGATGACTGACACTTAACACATCTCTGCTGTGCCTTCTAGCCCTGGTTGCCTGGCGTGGCAGTAAAGGGAAGAATAGCTCCCTACACAAACATATATGTTCACTCACGTGCACAAGCACACAGAGCTTGAGCGATTCAACTTATTTCCCACACTCAGTGAACCAAGTTTCCTCCAAAGAGAAGGCAAAACCAGCATCACCCAAAAAAGCACCCAAACGCTTTATCTACCACATGACAGTATTTTCACATCCTCAGCTCACAGGTATAAGACACAATAAGAAGTGGTACATCTGTATTTTGTAGAGGTTTAGTGATAGGGGGATGTTTTACAGCAACTATACTAGTTTTTCCTTAGGGGAAAAAAAGAGTGAGAAAGAGAGAGAGAACAAAGAAGTTATATCCAGGGAGTAGAACTTCAGACACACAAGCTGGAAGCGCCTGAACAAGGCATCACATCTCAACCCCTCCCAAAAGCAATCGCCAAAGAGAGCAAGCTGGCAACATTAGCAGTTCTTTTATGATCACTGGACATTTACAGGATCAGATGCATTTTAAAACATGCTTCAAGTTCTCAAGAAAAAGCAGCAGCAATCTGGGCAAGAACCAGTCATTTATATTCTCCCACACAGAAGAACAAGTTGACAGTTAAAGTTCACTCTCAACAACATTTCGGCAAAAATTGAGCACAGAAACTAGACACGTTACTAGGGGGCAACTGAGATAACTAAGGGGAAGAGGACAAGCTTTGGATATACGGAGAAGGGACTGTATGTTCCAATGCACAGCTATTTATGCCCAGCACACAGCTATATCCATCATACATATGGGGACACTCTGCAAGCAGAGTAGAGCACAACAGGGAGCCACAGCAGCAGCACTTGCATGTAGTAAAACTCGCCCAGAAGTAGTTTAACGAGGTTTAGGGATTTGAGACCAGACTATTTGGGGCACTAAGGAGCCATGATCAACAACAACATATCTAAAAAGTTGGGCTGCACTGAAGCAGTCATTGGCCCTAGTACATCCCCAGCTAATGCCAATGGTGCAAAATTTCCTTAAGGTTGAGCTTTACCCTAACACCTTAACACAACCTGCACAAATGATGCAAGATGCAAGAACTACATATCAAACCCTCTCATACTTTACAGCAGGTTGTCAGTACTGTTATCCCAGCCCAGGAATCGTTCTGCAATGAGGTGCAGAATATTATGTCAAGCTGCAGCATTGAACATAACTTTCTTGATTGCTTTCACAAGTATTCAAATTTATTATGTTAATCAAAAGGATTATTTCCTTAAACCATTATTGCCCTGCACACTGGAAACCTCACTTCAGTGCCTCAAGCTCATCGCCGCTTTGAGCAATCAACCTCCCTCAGGTAATATTTATATCAGTAATTTTTATTACTGCTAGATTTTTTCTTTTTCCATATATGATCACCTTTCTCCTCTCCAATCCATCTCCATCCTTACATGCTCTTCAACACCATATTACCTGTGGCAAACACTAACAAATAAAGCACACCAGTCTCTTATATGGCAGAGATGAAAGTGCTTAACAGGATTGTAACAAATTTATGTGTGAATTTTTCATTCCACAAGTACAACTACTTAATAGTTCACAAGAAAGAGTCTTAAGAAAATATGCCTATACTAAAAAGATGTGTTTGGTACTTGAAAAAATACCTAGTAATATCATGAACTTCTTTCCACTTTCCCAGAAAGATACCACCCTTACATCTGCTTTGAATTCAGCTTCTCCCTCACTCCCATTAAGAAGAATTTCCCCCATACACACCCAGAATATCAAAAAGACAAACAAAAAGATAACCATAAGACATCCACATGCACAAAATTAGGTGCCAAAAAACACTTGTCAGTTGACTATTTAGTCTTAATTTGGTTTCCATGGCTGGATCTCTTCACACAACAGTATCTTGGTCTTAATTAAGACATCTGGACAAATCCCCAGTACAAATAAAATTAATTTGTGAAGAGTAAACAGAGGAGCAAGTCACAGTCCAACACCGCAGTGTTTGGGAGCCTGTGAGACCATCTGCAGAATTCTTGCAGACTCTCGGCCAGCTCTAATCCTTTATTTAAAAACAGGCTAATAGAAGAGCCTGTGCTAGAGGAAGAGACTTATGTTAGTCCCAGCATGGATTCCTGTAGCAGGGACACAATTATCCCATTCAGAGTTATGGAATTCAGACCTCCTTTTCTTTTTTTAAGGACAGCTGAAGTGTATGTAGATACCCTGACTGCACAAACCAGAGCTCCCCACCAAACTACAATTCCTAGTCAAAAGCTGGACAGATCTGTCCATGTGGACCTCCTCTTTTGGGGCTTGTTAGAGGTGCTCTACCCTCATGTCCCATCTAGATGACAACCAACCTTAAAAAAAGCTACTGCGCTATAGCATGATGTAGGTGAAAGAACCTTCACCTCCCAGCAGTTATTTGGGAAACTCTGAGAATGGGACAGATCTGCCAAATCTGGGGAGAGCACATCTGTCAGGTGACCAGCCAGACGCCTTGGTTTCTCCCATGGAAAGGCTAAGGGGTCACTATTACTGCACATGAACTTCCAACCGGGCTGACCCCCAGGATGGTGCAAACCCTGTGCATGTGGCACACGCAGTAGCTCATGGGAAGCTAAAGTCTGGTGGATTCCTAATGCTGCCCAGAAGTAAAAACTGAATAAAAAGCAATGTTATCCTTCCCTGCTAAGGGATCTCTACCCTGGAAATAAATTACTTGGAAAAAGATTTACTGAACATGCAACTCAACATAAGCTCCCAGTGCAATGTTGTGACAGAAATGGCTAATGTTGGTCTTAGAGGTATAAACAAGAGGAGTAGTAAGCAGGATTGATGAAGTGATTATGCTTTTATTTATGACATTGGAGGGGCCAGTAAAGGCATATAAAGCTAAGTTTTAGTGTCTTAACTTTTTAAAGAATGTTGAGAAAAAAACAAAGATCTGAACAACTGGTGAAAGAAAGAAAAAAAAACTGTGATCACAGGGAAAGCTCAAAGAGCTCAATCTATTTAACCTATCAACAGTGATTGAGAGGTAACTTGATTAGTATATAAGTACCTCCACGGGGAGAAAATAAAGGTTGTTAAACAGCTCATTAATCTATCAGAGAGGCATAACAAAAACCAGGGGCTAGAAACTGAAGCCAGGCTGATTTACTTTACAATTAGGCAGAACTTTTTCAAACTGTTGTGTATTCTGTGGCTTTTAATATGTCCATATCAAGAAATAGCTCCTATCTGGAATACCTGCTTTACTCAGGCACACGTCATCCTGTAGTTAATCACAAAAGTTACTGTGATTAATGCTGTGGTAGCCAGGCAAAAATGCAATGGCCTCTGATATACAGAGAGCAAGACTGACAGTATGGTGGTACCTTCTGACCTTAAACTCCATGAATCCATGAACTCTGGGGAAGAAACAAAACAAAACAGCTTTGCACCATCTTAATAAATCCAAATCATTTGTATTTCCCACCCACATTCTGTCACTGCTGAAATTCTGTGCCTTATAATAGTACTACACAAAAGACTGGAGAAAAAATTGAAGCCAAGTCAAACTATATGCTAAGGTATAAACCAAGAGCTAATTTATTTTGCTGCTTTTTTAAAAATGACTTTAGTACTCACAAGTAGTATTAGATTGATGACACCAGTAAATTGTACAGGGGAAGAAGGCAGGAAATTACAGTGGTGCAAAGATGCAAACTGCCTCATCCCAACAAGCTGCCTGAAGGAATAATCTGTAAATTAAAGGCTATAGTTCATCGTTCACACTTGCCCAATCCCAGTTCTGCCATTCAACTCGAGAAAAAGAGTATTAGTAATAAGCCTTTGTATTTACCAAAATAAATCCATAGAACTCATGGACTGCTTATTCAATGCTTTCCACAAACACAGTCAATACTTTTGGTCAAGATGGGGTTGTGGAATAGGTGACAATTTTAAGCACTTTCTAGGTTGTTTGTCTTTTCTTATGCAGTGTGCAAAATGCACTTGAGCTAAGCTGAGATTTAGAAGGTTATTTATTTATAAGATATTTCCTTTGACTGAGTACTTAGAGGAATTAAATGTTCTTTTCTGGCAAGGGAAGCAGGATCTCTAACCTTTCCAGAATTCAGATACCACACTGGATTCTCCACATACAATGAAGGATTGCAAAACTGGAGAAGATTAAATGATCCCGTGTCAAATGAGCACAGAGCAACACAGAGTGTTTCCAGAGGCCATCACCTCAGACCCCTCGGCAGCTTTGGAGATACAGGTGCCTGGGCTTAGCCCTGGTTGCCTGATCAGTGTTCGCTGTCCAGAACACCGGGCAGTCCAAGCACAAGCAGCCTTTGCCTGTCCCCTATCATTGCCACTTCCTTAGGGAACCATGAGACTTGTGCTTTTAAAGCATAAGTACCTGAGGGGTGAATGTACTGAGAATGGGGCCAAACTCTTCTCGGTGGTGGCCAGTGACAGGACAAGGGGTAAAGGGTGCAAGTTGAAACACAGGAAGTTCCATCTCCACGTGAGGAAGAACTACCTTCCCGTGAGGGTGCCAGAGCCCTGGCACAGGCTGCCCAGAGACGCTGTGGAGGCTCCTTCCCAACCCACCTGGATGCCACCCTGTGCCCCTGCTCTGGGTGTCCCTGCTGGAGCAGGGGGTTGGACTGGATGATCCCTAGAGGTCCCTTCCAACCTCAACCCTTCTGTGATTCTGCCAGTATCTGGATCAGTTTGCCCTCAAGCTCCATGGTGACTCCAGGTCTCCCTTCCCACGCACGTGTGCCCTTATGAATGAAAAGCAGCATGAATGAAGCCCGCTTGGCCCACACTTGCACTGTAGATATGTGCAAACTCTAGGAAGCCCAGGCTTAATTTGATCTGAAAACTCCCCCAGCCAATGCATTTTAAAGACAGAACCACAAAGCCAATCAATAGGGACCATTCAGATACTTGCTGTCAGCGGCTAAAAGAAAATGGATACCGAGAAAGCCATAACTATGATAAATTTAGGCGCTGCTTCTCTCTGACTAATGTAGGCACTAAAACACTCCATGAATATCCTGCTTTGAAACGTGTCATATTTCTGAGAGGCCAATCAATCTCGGGCTCTCTGTGGACCACATTAAAATACATTTGTCACTGTAAGTTTATGAAATATTGATGGTGTTTTTTAGGAGGGTGTAAGGAGGTGGAGAGGTGGATCAAAGAAGGGGGAGGGCAAGCTACTTTAATGAATTATCTTTAGGCTAGAAGAAAAAGAAGAAACAAATGTAGGTGCTTATTGTGGGTGAGGGTGAAAAACAGCAAACAGAATTGCTTACTGAAGGAAGACATTTGTTCGATTAATAGAAAAGATCATGCGAGTGAATGCATTACAGAGGCACTTCAGTATTTCAAGCTCCATTTGACCTAGATTTATGATTTTATTAAAATCTTTAATTTTCTAAATTTGATAATTAATAAAAAAACAAAATCACAACCATACTAATGGCATTCACAGAGGAAAAATTTGAAAGCCCACCCGTTCTCGGCAGGAAGCAGATTTCCTCTGTGCTGGGCACTGTCACATCTATACCTGAATCATGCAGTACGCCCATATATTCTGGATGAGCCTCACCAGTACTTCAAAACAGCTATGCATGCACTTCCCAGAGAAGGAAAATGGGAGAGATATGCCAGAAATATACAGGATATGTAGGGACAGACCACTTTTCATAATGGTTCATCTGACACTTCAGTACTGAGCACATATATATGCCAGTCATTAAAGAAAGTCTTCAATTTAAAATGTTATAACCACATATAAATATAGACATAAAAGTATCTATAAGACCAGAAGTGAGCAAAAAGGATACAGGACCAGAACTAGAGATAGTAAGCAACTTGCTCAAGATAAATGAAGCCGGTTGCAAACCCAAGGCCCTAGACCATAGTCATCTAGTCTTCCATGCAAGATCATTCTGGTTTACCGTAACCCGACCTGCTAGGCACACAACTACACACCGAGCTTTTCCTAGGAGTAGCTCCACTGAAATCAATAAAGCTATTCACAAGTGTAAAGTTAAGCTTGAGCCTAAATACTGTGGTACTATGATCTATGTTTGTACGTGAAGTGTGGAAGTAAAGCTAGTTTGGGTAAATAATCTGAAATTGGGTCATTTTTCACCATTTCTGTCAATGCAAAAAAATCAGGGATCCCCTCCCCCAGATAAAAACAAGAGCAGCATTCAGCCAAGGAACAAAAAGTAAATCCTCATAAGCATTTTTAATGCACAGATGCTAAACTTTGGTAAAGACATTATGCCATGTTGGTAGGAAAAAACACTCATAGGCAATAAATAGCACATTTTGCATTAGTGATGAATAGCAACAAAAATAAAATGAGGCAAAAGCATAATTTTTTCCCCCACAAATCTGGAAAAACATGAACTTTTCTATTATTTTTGGCCAGCAGCCCAAACAGTCTCAACCCTCCCAACCAACCCCACTATTCTTACTGAGATTATCCAAACAGATACACAGCAATTCTCTATTTCCTTTGCCATAATGTATGCATTTGACTGTAAACAGCTTGGGAATCTCCCATTAAAAGGCAATTTTTCAATACTCCTGAACAAAAGAGGGGTAAACTCCAACATACATGTAGGGAAGGGGGTTTTGTGTGCGCGTGTGTCTGTGTGTGTCACTTGGGGTGAATTTAAACATTTTGGTGTATTCCAGTAAAGGAAAATAACTTAAGAGGCAGCTCGGTATTGCATTACATCCTCCGCAATGCTGATGTGCTTCCCGAACGCTACAGCTCATGTGCCCAAATTCCCCCTTTTCTCCCTAAAGGCTGCAGCCTTGGAAGAAGTTACTTTTCCCACAGTCCGCTCCCCTGCTGTGATCCACCGTGACAGACAGAACTCTTGTGCTTTGACATTAGCTTGGGCCTTGATGTTAGTAAGTGGAATTCCCCACCCCAGGTCTGCTCATCTCAGAGGGCAGTGTACAGCTTCCCCTGCACATCAGTACCATGAAGATCCGGCTCACAATATCTGTGCTTGGGCACTGCACGAATACCAGTCAAGGATGGGTCAAAGCCCAGAGCTTTGCAGTCCTGATGTCTCATACACAACTGGGAATTGGGTCTGGTACCCATGTGGATGCCAATGTATGCCAAACCCACATCTATCTGCTCTTCTGGACAGAGCTCTTCACCAGCACACGTGCATCTTGCCAACACTACTCAGACTCAGAGCATCGCTAAGTACCAGCAGACTTTCAAACATGCAAGAGGTTTCAGAACAGGTTTGCAAGCAACCCCACTGTAGACAGGCAGGATGAATCAGCCTCTCTGGCCAACAATTGCTTCTCTTAGCCAAGAAATCTTTACAAGGGACTCCAACACTTGAGACCATTTCAAGGCAGCCCACATCCCCATCTTCCAACAGGTGATTAGCACCAATTCCTCCCTAACACTTCTAACAGTCATACCCTCACTGTCCACATCCATCCCCTGTCTGCTCCCTGTTAGGGACTAATACAGTCAATGTACCTTCTTCCTGAGTCCTCATTCTAGTCAGGAGAGCCACCAGAATGCTGCTGCTGCCATCAACAGCATACAAATGCATTCATATGCCAGAATTGTTTTCCCGACATGACCACTGAACTTTTTCAGATAAGTCATTCAATGTGCTTTCCGACAGCTACATCAGGATTCCCGTCAGCACACTTGTCCAGTCTACCCATAAATATCTCAAGCAATGGGGACTCCATTGCTTCCTCATGAAGGCTCTTCAGCTGGCTGGCAAGTCTCAGTGCCAAGAGCTTTTTCCTGATATTCAGGTTGTTTCCCTCTTCATTTAAAAATCTATTATTTCTGTGTTACCACCCTCTTGGTATCGCCCTGAATAAAATCTCTTGCCAAATTCATCACAAGCCAACAATAGCCAAAAGAGAAATCTAATAATAAAATGTATAATAGTACTTAACTTTTTCTATAATGGTACCAAGCCAGACCCCAGCCCTCTGAACAATGTGGGGAAGGGCTGGGTGATCCTCTCCAAAAGTTTTCAAAACTCCCCCTCTCTTCAGAAATGGGGTAGATAGCTTTTATATGGTTCCGTTTAAAAAGAAAGCAGATAATATAGCCTAATGGCCTCTCTCGGCCTTCAGATCAGGGATGCCTTAGGGTATGTTTCCTAATAAAATCCATTCCCATGAAGAAAACTATTCCCTCACTCCCAAACCCTCCTGTGCTTACAGAACTGGCTGTGGAAGTCCAGATCTGCCGTGATAGCTTGGGGCAACATTACTAGTTCCTTCCCACTTGCTCGTACACTTGAAGATATATCAGGTGATAAAATATATTAAAAAACAAGTAGTAAAACTGCTTAGATTCATTAAGCACTAGGATTCATGTCATCTTTGGTATATTTTATACTCAGCATTTTCATACGCCCTCTATTTACATTTCTAAGCACTCTATAAATATCTGCTGTAAGTACACACGGGGCTGGCAGGTCAGCTTTCACCCATGGGCCTCCTGCCCCTTTGGAAATCATTTTCTCCAGAGGACAGCCTGACATTTAGGGCAACATGTAAGACATCTTTATTTGATGCATCATCATTTATGTTGGTTTTGGCTTTTAATTTGTCTGATTTTGTATTTCAGCTCGTAATAGCATCAGAAACATGTTACCTAATAAATCTTACCAAAGAGTCTGCTGCTTTTTGTCAGTGCAAAGTCCAATTGAAGTTCTGCCTACACAAAAAAAGAGCAAGTCTGGTTTTCAGAAAGATGCTTAAACTCTAGAGGGAGCACCAGCTTGAAGATACACAGACCCCCTCACCTGTGGCTATCAGTTGGTAGTTAGATAAGTCAGTAACTACTTTAAAAGATTGGACTGAGGTGAAGAATCAAGGCATACTTGCAGAGTCAGTACCACAGTTCAGTCATGAGAAAACCAATTCTAGAAATTCCAGTGAGAAAAATGAGTTTCTATTCAGGATAGACATCCATAGCCAAAGACTACAAAAAAAGTAGAAGTCAACCACTTCCCCACCACCACCCTAAATTCAACATGTCTATGCAACAGCAGTTAGAAAGATTCTCACAAAGATCATCAACCAAATGCCTAGATGAACACTAGCCATTGTTCAAGCCTCATCAATCATCACTCAGAAGGCTATAAAATATCTATAATATTTAATATTATATCTACTGGAAGCAAAACAGATCTGTATCTATGTACTACTTTCAAACACTACAAATATCACCCACCTTTTTGTTTTCAAATAATTAGCAGTGAAACTGTAGTTTTATTACATCCCTTAAGAGGACTAATTTCCTATATAAAGTAATATGCTCCATACTTAATAGGACGCAAGAAAAAAAATCTTTCATAAATGTAACTTAGAGTATTTTATGAGCATTAATTCAAATTGATTGCCACTCTTGAAGTGCAAGTAAGGCTTGGTTTTGATAGATAACTGCACACAGCTTCATTTATGTCTTCCGTATTCTGAATTTGTATTTCTTTTAAACTTCTTTGCAAGTGGTGAAGTTGTTCCCCTCCCATGCCTTCAGAATTTCTAGAACTTTTTCATATCACTGGATTCTGAAGCCAGTGGTTTGTGCTTCAAAAAACTCAGCACAAATTTAAGTCTTGGACATTTCAACCTTCTCAAGCTGTTCAGTTTCTCATGAGACCAAGGCTCTACCACAAAGTATTCTAAGCAGTTCAAGGCATAAGTACCCCTCTGTCATGGTTTAGTACTAGTAGTTAAAGTAAAGCCTACTTAACCCATCAAAACATGCAGGTCCCATGTGTACCACATAGGCACCTAAGAGTCCTACTACACAACTTAGTTTTCTTAAAAACTTCATTTTCCAAGGAACTAGTTTATGCAGGGGCTTAAAGGGCACTCATACTCTGGCTGTGGAGACAACACAACACTGGGCTCTCAGAGCATCTAAATCTGCCAACTCTGGTCCTAAACACACCTGCATTGATTTCCTTATTCTGAAAGGAGAGAGAGGACCATCTCCTGCAAAGCACTGGTTTGGACTTCCTCAGCTCCCTGAAAGTTTCTGGGGTAGATCTCCGAACAAAACACATTCTGCAAAGTGATCATCCTGAAACATTTCTTATATTTATTTGGAACATTCACCTCTGGCACAAATACCCATATAGACAAATAAAACATCCAAGCTGTGATATAAGCCACATACTCAGTCTAGCAATGAAAGAGAACACAGAGGAAAACTAAAACTAGTGGCTATTAAAATATTTTAAATACAATTTGTACTTTAGTCAGGAAGTGCCTGTCCAACGGAAACTCTCCAGTTAGAAATTGGTGTCATCTTGAATGCCAAAGAGGGAAGAAAGTCATTTATGAAACAATTAGAAACAGGGTTTCAGCCTTGGGGGTCTTCCTAAGGGCATGATGAAACTAGGACACAGCAAAACTAAACAACATCCTGTTCTTCCTTACCCTAAGGAAGGCCCCATGGCCAAAATGCCTCCTCTAATCTAATTCTGTAGTTCTGACAAACAGGTTGACCCTTCCCCCGCTAATTGCTGTTCTGCAAGTTACAGCATATTGCACCAGGTCTGTCCCCTCATTTTTAGAGGTCAGCTTGTATAGCTGCAGAGGATCAGCTAAGGTACAAAGCAATGGAGAACAGGACCCTGCATTCCAAGGACGTCACCTGTAAAAAGAAAGAATGGTTTCTGTCACATAAGTTTATTGCAGCCTAGAAATGTCCACAGTAACTGTGGGCACATAATATGATGTGCAAGGCTTTTATAAATGGGACCCTTGGGGCTTCTTGTCAGAACTGAATCTGAAGTGATGACAGGACATTTGTAAGAAGCCTTTCCTGGGATGCTGAAGGACCTCCATAAGGAATCATCTTAAAGACTGGGCTCTCGGGGCCTTCAGTCAAGGGTAGTCCTTCCAAAAACAGTTGAAGGTTTCCGACAAGGAAACCTGTGACAAGGCTCATCTGCTGCAGCATTGCCTGACTAGCCAGGTACATTACAGCTGGCATTCCCCCCACCCCATGTGTGTGCAAGCTATCAGGAGATCACAACCAGAAATAGGAGGCTGTGGGCACTCCCTTCTTCCAACTAGGGCTTGTGACAACAGGTAAATATGCAAGGTAGAGTTTGTCTCTTCTCAGTTCCTATTCACATACAAATAGGAGTTTTTGAAAAATTCAACTCTTCTGTATGGTTTTCAGCTGTGGTTGCTGTTCCTAGCTAGTCCCTTCTCCCAAACCAAGGAAGGAACTACTGTGCTGTGCCAGTACTGAGTTCCTCTTATTCACACACACTCACGGATAAAACCAATGAGTGTTACAGATAGCTTAGATAAAGGTATTTAATATCCTTATGCTTTTTAATTTGGCATTTTTAACAATGATTATGGATGGAGTCCTTCACTATCTCCAGCGTTTCGGTATTTGATGGTTCACACTGCCCCAGAAAGTAGATAAGCCTCTGGTAAGCATTTCTGCAGGAGTCTGTAAAACATGACTCTGATATCAATTTGGGCCATAAAAGGAAATGGCATTCCAGCTTGCCAGTATTGTCATAGTTAGCAGTGATGCCAAGGCAAAAAGCATGAAAAATGTTAAAGCACATACACACACACAAAGAGCCTTCACTCCACATGAAAATCTGCCTTGGTGCAGGTGTGGGGATAAAATGGAGCAAGACAGAACCCAAAAGCAGATTTATACTACACAGACTTGAGCTGGAGCTGCTTCAACCCAGATCAGCCATCTGCAACCTACCTGGTTCCCACCAATTACTGCTCCTCTCTCAGGCTACTAGCACCTCCAGGAGATGCTGCAGGTTCTCCCATCCCACCAAAACTTCTCTTGTAATAAAAGAGAAGGCTGAAGAGAGGATTCTGCAAATCTGCCTCCGCACTGCAGTCTCCCCCCAAGGCCGTTCACTGTTTGACTTCATGCTTAGGGACAGCAGTGTCCCCTTTTCCAAATGCCTCTATGCCCGACCCTGCCAGAAGCTGCTCAGTCTTCTGTTTCCTTCAAATGCAGTTTATCATAAAAATAAGCAAAGGGTGAACCTGCAGGAAAGTTTTTGCTTAAAAAACAAAAAAATCCAGGAAAAGGCAAATTGGTTCCCCAGAGGGCATCAACATGAGCTCATTCAGACACATCCCTGCTTATAAAACTAATATAACATTAGCCACTACCGCAAGAAGTTTGATGTGTTCGGTACTGCTTCCCAAGCAGCTATCCTGCTGCTCTGCCTCACCTGCTTAACAGTTCCTCCCCTTGCAAGGAGCACCAGGGGTTTGGACACAAAAGCATCCTGTCGGGCAAGCAGTGCATCCGTCGGATTAACTTGGTACAATTCAAGCCTGCCGGGACCGTTGTCACCCTGGGCAGGTCCTCAGGGGGATCCTTGGTGGCCTTGCTGAGGCTGCAGCACGCGGTTCGCAGCAACGACCCTTCCCAACTTGCTGCCGAGAACGCATGGCTGAACGGATTTTAAATACAAAACATGCTCCCTTTAGTTGAAACTTTGTGCATGAAAAGTTTATTAAGGTAGACAGCGATGCAGCAGAGAAGCAGTGACAGAAATTGCCCTGGGGCTGCTCCTGCCTAGCCTGCCATTAGGTGCTGTTATGCCTAATTGTAGGTGAAGGCAACTTAGTGCTTGATCACATTACTCTCACATTAAACCTTTCCTTTGACACAGGTTCTTCATTAGCAACACATCCTTCAAACACTTGCAGACACAAGTATCTTAAAACCAACAGGCACTTCACGAGTGGAAGAGGCTACCAGTGTTTTAAGCGGTTTGCAACACACAGCAGGCTGCTGGATTAAAGCCAGGAGAATTCCAACAGTCACTAATATAACTACTGCATCTTGCATTTCTTTAACACCTTTTAGTTGAAAGAGCTGCTCACTATGCCTAGAAAGCTTATCAGCACAACTCACAGGAAACATCCAGTTACCGCTAAGAACATCAGCAAAGCCCAACTTGTTAAGGGATATCCTAGTTGACAGTGAAGAAGTCATAATTCCACAAACCATAATCAAGAAAAGTGCTGACACAAAGATATTTGGGCTTAAAAGCAGTTGAAAAGAACACAAAAAACCCACTACACACGCACAAAGCAAAAAAACATGAAAATATAGCAATTAATAAAAGTTAAGAGAGGAAGCTAATGTAATAAATATATCAACAAGCAATAAGAAACACGAAGTAATATATTTGAAAACCTTTTATACAAGTATGCATCCATACTAAATACAAATAAAAATCAGATTATATAGAAAATACAGAAGTATTTCACAGATACTTTTTGTAAACATCTAAAGCAAAACACAGCAATATACACATCCCCTCTGTGTGATTGTTAGATGAGGGAGTTTAACAAGTTCGTGAGGCAACTTGGCTTAATCATGTTACTTGCAATCAACAACTAAGTTGCCTCTATTACCTATGGCTGCCTGCCAAAAGATAAAAATAAATAAATAAAAATAAAACCCACACATAAACAATACATCAACAGATCAAGATAACATAGACCAATGGACTGTTAATTTTTTAGTACATCATGGAAAATAGACTCATAAATGCCAAAGTTTGCAGGATTGCCAATGCACTTCCGATTAAAAAAAGTTAGGGATGACTCCAGAGCACCACGGACCAGCTAGCCTAGACTTAATAATTGGGAAAATAATAAAAGAATTATTCATGAAATATCAGCAAAGAATTGCAGACCAGAACTGCAATTACAATGTTTCATGGAAAGTGTGGTTTGTTTAAACCAGTTTATCACCACTGCCTCTATCAGACCTGTAATCTTCGCCAGAAAAAGATAAAGTGGCTTGAACTTCTCCAAACTCTGACTCATCTGTACTAAATTATTACTTAAAGCCCTGTAGTCTACATGCCAAATTAAGTGAACGGTTGAATGACCGATCTCAGACTGTTGTTAATACAGAGCTACTGGGGAGCACAGCAATTGCACCAAGATTGGGTTTCACTCCACGTCTTTCACAAAATAGTGAACAGATCTAGATCAAGTTAACACATGACAACATCCAGAGGTGCCGTGGAAAAATAACACCTGTTTACATGTCAGATTGTGTGTTAACATACATAAAGCAAGATATCTACTTGGTAACAAAGAGAACTAGCTATATCTACAAAGAAAGAAGTATTTTCTGTGCGCACCAATGTGGAAGACAACATTGCAAATCAACTGGCAGTCCCGATGGTAAATAACAGTACTTCCATCCCCTCCAGCCTCAAGGTATTCTTTCAATATGAGGTTCACAGCACCCAGTTTTCACAGAACAGATCCACATGAAGACACAAGGCTTTGGCCATGGAAACCCCATCGCTCTGTGGCATTCCACCACGTCTAACTCGATCCAGCTCCTGTAGTGCTACTTCTTCAAAGTCAGGTGTAAGTAACAACAAAAGAAGTGTCACTTAAGCAAAGCCAGATTTACCCAGGCCCAGACTCTTTTGGAGAGCACTATGCCTTATACAGGCCTACTTAACAGGCAGGCAGCCAGCCAGCTCACGGTTGTTCTTGCAGTTAAAGCAGATGCCTCTTCATCCTGGATTGAGAGCCCCTCTTCAACCAGAGCTTTTGGCACGTTACAGGACAACCTTTTTAGCATCACTCCTAGTACATAAGGGCTAGACCATTAAACTCAAGAGGAATCCTAGTAAACTATCCATAGTAAATTGAGTTATGCAACTGTTCGTAACCAATGCTTTTGTTGCTTAGTTATTTAATGTATGCTCATACAATCCGGTGTCCCCACCCAGGCTTTGAGCAACACTGATAATTAGTACAATGGGAGTATACAAAATAAGTTATATGGGCAGACCCTGTTTTAATATTTCAATCAAATCTCACCTTATAAGTTGAATGAAGTATCAGCAATGTTGCGAGCAGCCAGCTCAGTAACAAGCATGAAGCAGAATGTAAACAAGTGACTTAAAACTGCAATATACATAATTGGATTCAGCTTCAAGTTCTTTTTCTAGCTTTTTCCATAACATTTATTCCTATGCAACCAAACCAAATAGTCCGAGCCTCCACAGGAGTGGGTTCCAGTCCAAGCAGTGCATCCTGCCAGGTACTTCCTTCAAACATTTTCCGATCCAGTTCGGACAAGAATTATACACAGCTGGTTTTGTTGAGCCTGGGACTTGTAAAAGCATGTTTAAACGGTCTAAGGGAGTAGCATATTGAAGCTGCAGGAGGGTGGGTGTCCCCATGGCTTTGTGTGGAAGCACACACACCAGCTCCTGGAAGCGAGACAGCGAGCCCGTGTGCTGACACTGCGGTTACACTCCTCAAAACCAGCCCAGGATGCTACTGTAAACTGTAACCTAGATAAATAAGATGAACACTTTCTTCAAGGGCACCAGGCACACAATCGGGAAGCTTGTTTCCTCGGCCTATTGTAAAATCCGTTGGTTAGAGCCTTAGGCCGCTGAAGCTTTTAGTATGCATTTAAGAATGATTATAGTTCCCAAATCTCCTCCTTCATTTTTTTCCCTCTAAAAAAATAACAGCGTTTGTCTTGCACATCTCATCACTACTCTTGCTACAACACTAGAAAGATGCAGGTTTGCCCGGTATCAGTACTGTTCCTGTAACAGTAACTTGTTTTTATTGCAAATAATACAAACACTATTGCTCTAACTGCTCGGACTGCATTCAGCCTCAACAGTGCTATCAACATGATTGCTATTAGAAGATATTTGCATTATCATAGCAGAACAAACCAACAGCCTGGGTCCTGGCAGGAGCTGCACTCCCGCATTGTCAGGGTCCACTCAGCTGCAGGGCTCATGCTGGAAGCTGCCCTCATTCTCAACCACCTTGGCTGGCCCAAGCCTGGACCACAACCACCCATTCTGCTTCTTTTTCCTCAGAATAGAGCTCTTTTTCCTTAGGATAAAGCTACCCACACAAACAGCCTTGCTAGCTTATCCTAAAACCTGTGCAGATAAGGCCAACTCCTGCCGTAGCACAAGACTCAACTCCAAGCAAGCTATTTAGCTCGAGGACATGCTGCAAGGTGTTCCACCAGTGATTATGTCACACTAATCTTTGCTTGCATTAAAAGCAAGGACAAAGCTACACAAGAGTCAGACTGCAGTTTCCCAACTCCTTTTGCAAAACTAAGTGGGAATCATAATTTATCTCCCACAGTCTGTCCATCTCTGACAAAAAGAGCTTTGGATTTCCTGGTGCCTACAGCCTCATGATAGAGAGGGCAGGCAGGTAAGAGGACTTCAAGGAGAAGGAAGTTTTGAAGCCATCACTAAGGTCCCCATAAATATTCCCCAAGGACCTCATTACACATTTGAGCAAACATTACCTTCACTCACAGAGCTAAATTTCCTGTTTGCTTGGCTGATCAATTCCTCATCAAATTTTAATGTGGGGTTCAGGCCGTCTGTGGTGTTTTAATTAGCCCTAAGATTGCACAGCATCGGAGGCAAAGCTAAGAACCTTCCACATCCCCTCTACCTATATATTAAAAGGAGGGGGGATGGGAGGAAATGAAGAGGCCAAGAACTAATTAGCTCTTGTTACTAGGTTAAGTCTGCTCTCTAGTGGTCACATCACACAGGCTTGCAAAGATCGGACTCTTTCTCTCCAAACAAATTTCTCTCCAACAAATACAAGAACAAACCCAAGGCACTCGTGTTTGTCACTGCTGCTGCAACCTAAAGCTTTTCTCCCCTGTAAAGAGAACATTTTCCCCCTCAGTCCGGATTTTTTAATGCTTTTATCAATACGCTCATTTCTGGCAGCAGAGACATTCAGTGAACTGAGCACTATTGCAGTTCAAACGCACTTCACTCCAGTCAGCACAAAGAGCTGCAAGTGAGACACAAAAATCTGATCTATAGATGACACTGTCCAGAAGAGCAAGCAGCAAAACAGCCATCGTTTGCCCAAAGCACCATCCTGCAGTATTTTAACTTACAGTCAGGTGCTGGAACATGAGTAGTTTATTGCATTTTGCTTGCACTGTGCATAAAGCTTTTCATTTGGCAGAGGTTTCAGCCTACCTGAATCATACTCTTTTTCAGTGACAACAGAACCCTGGTACATTTTGAGATACAACATAAGTGGGATAAGGAGACCTATTATTCCATCAAAATTCCTCCCCAAAATCTTAACATGAGCAAGATACACCAAAACAACATTGAAAGGGTAGCTTTACATTCAAACCAGCTGTCTTTGACTGAAGAGCTGCCGTGTCACTACTTCATGACAAGAGCTCTCACACATTCACCCCCAGAAGTGCTCACACTTTTCAGGGGGTTGTGCAAGAGCACGTCTGTTTTCCCCTCTCTTTGCCAAGTTTGAGCTCCCCAATACTGACAATGCTGAGGAGTCTACTCCATTTCCTCTTAAATCCACCAGTTTGAAAAAGTTTAAGTAATATTAAAATGTATATAAACATCCTCAAAGAAAATGGGCTGGAAGGAGCTGAAGTAAAAAAACAACAAAACCATTCCTTATTCGCTTCTGCAAACTTGGGAGCAGTTAAGTATTACTTTGCACACCTTAAAAAAAAAAGTATGCATCTGAAAGATCCTATTTCAATTACACAGTAAACTAGACACAACTGTGTCATGCTTAAATCACAGGTAAGGCCTAATGTCTGCTTCACCAGGGCATCTGTCTGCCACAAGCAGGGTGTGATTACATGGCATCATTAGGTGCTAATAATGTAAGCAATACCCAGTATTACTTGCAGAACTGAACCTGGAAGCAGCCTGGCAAGACTATATTTTCAAACACAAAAATGAGATTTTAGCTGCATCTGTCCCATAATAAATAGCAAGGTGTTTGAGTATATTCCAACAGACAGAAGATTCACGTTGCTATGAAGGGTGCAGAATAAGACGTTAACCCGACTAACCTTCCTGCTTAAAACCTAGATGCACAGTAGTTTAGCAAGTTTAGCACAAATTAATCAGTATTATTAAAATGCCACTTAGCACCAAGTACAGGCAGACACAGTATTTGATTAAGAACAACAAAGGCCATGTTAGTTACTCATGGTAATTGCTGTGTCTCACAAAACCGAGACCAGCTAAAACCCTTAAACGATGCAGTTCCTGGTGTAGGCAAAAAGTTGGCTTGAAAACACCTCTTTCCCTGTAGCACTGGAATCTTTAAAAAAAAAGGACAGAATGACCCTGAAATGACCCTTTTTGTTGTTTTGGGGTTTTTTTTTGGGGGGGGGGAGGGGGGGAGAGGGGGCGGAGAGGGGGGCAGGAGGGAGGAAGGGAGAAAAAACTATCACTTTGGAAGACAAAAACAAAACATAATCAAAGGGAAAAATGACCCTTTCTTTGATGCTTCGCACAGGACCCCAAATGCTGCCACCTCCACAGGGGTGGATACAACAGTCCCTGCACACCCACGCTCAGTAACAGTTCAACATCAGGGAATTTAAATGGTGACAACCATGGACACCAGCCAGGCAGAATAGTGTGGGATTTTATTTTGTTAAGTAAACAGATTTGGGATAATACTCCTTCTCTTGCAAATAAGATGATGGCTTTATGGTTTGTGGCTTCATCCCTATGGCTCTGGCAGCAGCCCAGTGTTATGTAATCAGAAGCAGCTTGCCACCGGTGTCAGTTTTAGTAGCAGCAGGTGCAACACAAACAGCATTGGCCCTCGCCATCCCTATGACTGGAAACACTCAATGTTCTAGCTGAACCAGCTCCTTCCTTGGATTCAGGCCCCAGGTGCCCGCAGGACAGCCCGGGTTCTCCTTCATGGGCTCAACTTACACTCAGGGCAACCACCCATCTAGAGCAGGTGCCGTTTCCCACAGGCAGGTTTTATTTCCAAAGGGTTTCCACCTCCAGGAGCCCTCCCCAAATCAATGTTATCAAGCCCACTTGTAATTTTACAAACTTCAAAGGGTTAAGGCAGCAAGCGCATTTATTGACTGGTGCTTCTTGGTGGGATCAGTAAAGCATGACTGATTAGAGCCCAGTTCTAAAGAGCCCTGCTTTGTGAGGCTGGAATAAATAGGAGTCTGTCAATAACACGGATCCAGGCGTATTGACATAGTTTACAGCCTCAATAGGCAATTAACACTTTACAGTGGATATTACCCAGTGGCCTCCCCATGTTTTACTGCACATTTTCTGCCGTCAGCTGCAATATTGAAGGTTTGGAATAAAAATGATATTGGACAGACAGCACCTTTGTTCAGCAGCACAGAAATTTCTTTAACATCTGGGAGAGATCACAGCTCCTTCCATTTTTATTCACTCTCTCACACCCCTTGTCTCACTTTCTCTGTCATTTGCAGTTTCTAGCCCACATTGGCAAACCCCAGAAAGTCTCTTAACGGAGTAATTAAATCTGCAACGTGCCAAAATTCTCCAGGGAAATCCCCGAAGAGTGACAAGCCCAGCCTTTTCTCCTACCATGGGAGAGGCTGAATAAGTTCCCAAACAACTGCCTCCTTGGCAGACAGATTACACTGGCAAGTAACAGACATTCAGCCAGGAGCATTTAAAGTAGAAATAAGTGAAACAAGTTGCACTTAGCTCACAGCCATCCCTTGTAATGGGACCTGAGCCCGCAGGCCACACGGAGCAAGAGCGACCTGCAGCAGTGCTTCTTGCAAGGAAAGGAGGAGGCAAAAAAAAACTAGAAGATGAGCTGTTGCCTTCCTGCTTTCTTGCTTTTCAAGACATATAGTGCTCATGAAACACACTAGCTTGACATGCTGGCCTTGCTATCACAGTTCTTCATTCCAGCCTTTTCACACCATCAGAGAAAAAAGTACTGGAAGGTCCCCAGGTCATTCACACCTGACCTGGCACTAGACAGCAAAGAGGCCAAAGAGGAGCTCAACACCAAAGAAAAGCCCCTGGCACATTCTACATGACCTCCCTGTAGCATATTCCTTCCCTTGGATAGGGATGAAGACAATATGAGTTTCCCCAGAATAGAATAAGGTGAGAAAGCTCAACCAACGAGCAGCATCTCACTTCTGAACCAGGAGAAGGAAACAGGGCAGAATATGGTCATCTACAAAATGGTTTCAGCTGTTCCTCAGTTGGTGCCTCAGTAACAGGTGGAGCCAATACCCTTAATGAAGGTAATCACCAGGGTGAGGGTAAGGGGTAGCATGGGGGTGGTTACTCTGGTTTTAGATGCTATGAAGAACAGCGGGAATGCTCACATTGAAGGGCCAAAGTTCCAAACAGGCAGCAGAGCTGCAAGTCTCAGTTAAGCCCAGGTAGAAAAGCAAAATTCCTCAACACAAACTCTGCTAGGAATATAAAAACAGCACTGGGCTTTTTCCGGTAGGCTGAGATGATTTGAGGTGGTTTTTCTTCCCTCCAGTATGCACTGTCAAGTGGTTAGTTTTCTTTTCCTAAATGTGCTTTTGAGGAGCATAGGAAAAGAAAGCTCCGCTGTGAGATTACAGCATTCTTCAAGGCTTATGTATGAAGATAAAAATGAAGAGGTTTTTATTCTTTAAGAATACACAAAGTTACCGGTTCTGAATGAGCAATAAAATGCCTCATCGCTGCCTCGTACAAAGGCTCAAGTGAAATTACGCGGAGATCGGCAGCACCATTAAACACAAGCCAGGGAATTCCCACAGGCACCATTTTCAGCAAGAAAAGGAAATCATTTTCTCTATCTGTGTCTTGCAGAGGACTCTCCCTTATGCTTTCTTTTTTCTTTTAAGGGAGGAAAACTCTGTAGATCACAGATTACATGACTGAGAGGGACAGTAGGGAATTGATCTTCATTTATTCATTGTCCAGTGGCAAAAGGCGCCAGCGAAATTTTCCAAGAGCAGTCCAACTACAAACCCCGTATTACCAATATTTCACTGACCTGGAAAATACAAAAGCCTTGTAAACTATTTTAAAATAAGTCATGTCTTTTGCTCCACCCCTAGAGAAATATTACTTTGCTTTTAATTTGCTTTGAATGGTCTGAAAAAGTATTTCCTGAGCCACCGGAATTGATATCCATGCTTTGTATTTCCAGGTCACCAGCAACCCCATTTACATTCAGAATAGAAAATAGGAATTATGCTCTGCTTAATGGACACATCAGCCAAAATTAATTAAAGTCCAAGTCAACACTTTTAAGAGGATGAGGTGCCACTTTTGAGGGCACTTTAAGTGTCATGAAATCTTTACTCCCAAACCAGCCAGTCCTGAGCTACAGCAAAAGCCTCCCCAGGCTGCTGCCGAGGACAGAGCATTGCAGACCTGCACCTATGCTGTTTCTGGGGGTCAGTACCTTTACAAACCCCTGATTTAGTTCGGGTGGTCATTCCTGCTCACTGAGCAGTGGCATGGGGATCTAAACAGGCTCCTAAATATATAACTCATTTTTTAATAACAATAATAATAAAAAACAGGACTGAAGTTCCTGAGTCTCTTAAGTGCTTCTAAATATTTTATCCCAAGGGTTATTTTAATGGAGATTTTTTCTTTCACCAGAGGAGTAGTCCAGATCCATAGCACCATGGTAGGAGGGATTTTTTTTTCTTTTTTTGTTCATGCAGTAATTCCATGTACCCCTTAATCACAAGCCTCCCTTTAATGAAGGAAAATAGATAAAGGATTAGGAGCTGGATTCAGAGACCACAGCTGGATATATGTAATGGCAGCTTTTCCGTTTATATTTCACTCGAAGGATAGAAGTAGAAGTAGCAAAGTAGCTTGGCTCCCTCCCCCTACAAGGGATGTGGGCAGGAACAGGTAGTCTCAGAAATACCAATTGACATGGCGTCTTTCTTGTTGAAAGAAATCAGTGGGAGCTGTTTCCACCAGAAAACAAACAAATAAACAAATAAAAAACGCAAAAAAAAATAAATCTTAATTCACTTTTCCAAAAAAAGAAAATATATATAGTCAAAGTCCTAAAAGTGAAACCATTCCTACAAGCACAAAAGCAAAGGTGTTCTCAGCAGACTATCCAGAAAGATGTGACTTCCAGCTCATTAACGGAGACAAAGAGCACCTGGCCTTGAGATGCTACTTGAAGAAACCAATTGCAACATAAACCTTGTCTTTAGCAACTTTTACTTAAGTACCAAAATACATGAGAACAGCGCAACCCATACACAAACACCACGCTTTTTCCCAAGCAGGTGAAGTCCTCCAAGTCTGCATTCTGGACTCGAATGGCCACCAGGAGGCAAAGGTTTCATCACGAAACAAGATGCTGATTAGTCTCACTGGAGACAGGCGACTCAGAGCTTTAGAATTGCAGCAGTAGAGCGTCGACTACAGAAAAAAAAATCTCCAAACTCTAGAAAGAACAAAACCAACGACGTGCCCGTGTCACGCTCGTTTCTCCTGTGGCCCCTTGGCTGGAGACAGGTGATGTCCCCGACAGTGGTGGCCTGCCGGGCGGATCCATCTGGCAACGCTTCTGATGCGAAGTCTTGTGGTTTTCCCTGTGATGTGGCAAAGCACATGGTTCCCAGCGTGCCTGGAAAACTAGTGTGAGGGGGAAAATGTGAGCAACAGCAGGCAGAAGAAAGGGAAAAAAGAGGGACCCTCAAAGAAGAGGAGCTCTCCGGGGTCAGCGGGAGGTCTGGACGCACAGGGCTCTCTGCGGCACAGCGCTGCCATAGGGTTTTGCCTCTGTGCATTGGAGCTGTTGGGTGCTGAAAAACGCAATGTGTTGGGCATTCCTCATACACTGTAGAAAGAAATAGGCTACCGTGCCCATTGTACCAGCTCTGGGCATGAGATGGGCTGAGATCGTCCCCACTGGCTCTGGAGTAAGGAAGGAGCTGGAGGAAGATCCTCAAAATGCTCGGGCAGTCTTGCCGGGACAGCAGTGCATATAAACGTGTCAGGCACCGCGCACACCATGGGCTGCAGCGAGGACTTCACCCTTCCCAGCCCTCCCAGCACCATTAGCCACGATCAGCATCACCCTATGCGGGTAGCTGCAAATCCCCAGGGAGCTTTGACTCAACAGGAGTAGCTCAGCCACGGGGCAAAACTAGGAATAACCTGAGCTCATGGTGACTAGTTCAGCAAAAGGGCAATGGACAAAGACTCTGGGAGGGTTGAGTCAGGTCAGCAGCTAAATTTTGGCTTCTTGTTTTCTCTCAGTTTTAGGAAAAAGATATTTCTCCCTGCCTTAAGAGAAGCAATCGTGGCGGTGGGTCAGAGACAGAAGCCAGGTCACAGCTGTGGCTCTGCTGTGTGCCACTGAGAAAGTGTCTCCCTCTCCGCAGACCTCTGTTTCACCAGTTTGCAAGCTCTGCAGCTACCCAACAGTTTGCAGGCTCTGCAGGGCAGGGGCCTTTTCTATGTTTGCAGGTAGGATCCTGGGCTTGGCTGGATGCAACAGTACTACTGCCACCGTAATAAAACAGATGCCCACCTATTGCAACCAAGAGGAGGCAATATCTGTGGGGGGAAAAAAAAAGAAAAACAAAAATGAAAACAAAAAAAGGAGAAAAAGTAGAAGCCTTTTACTGTTAGAGGAGAAATCCTGAAATTCAAAGCATTTTTTGATGTGATTCAGAATATTTATAAAAAGCCTTTAAGCACGGAGAGGAGTGGATTAATTTCTTTCCACTCACTCTCTGCAGGTTATAGGTAGGGGATGAATTTCTGTGGTTGTTGTTATGAACCTGCTCCAGTTCAAACCTCCCTCTCATCACTTCTCTTACCAGGGAATTCATTTGTAGCTGCAAAAGTTGGAGTGTGGTGCCATTGTATTAATGGATTCTTAACAGGCTACCAATTATTTTTTGGTAAGCCTTTATTTTATGTTTCCCATCATTATGAATTCATTTTACATTGGAAGTAATAGTCCCACTTCTAATGAATTCGCCTGGTATTAGCATGGCTCTCACAAGTGTGTCCATAGGTTCTCAAGTGCTATTTAGCATTAGTTAAGCGAGAGTTAATGGATACTAAAAGTGCCACTTATTTTCCGAGTGATCCATTTAAAAAAAAAAAAAAAAGATAACGAAAGCTGGCCAGCAGATTCCTTTTGTGAGATAACATCGAGGTCTGTTCTCCACATGGGGAATTTGTTTGGATACCAAGGCTGCCTTCTACAGCACGTGCTGAGCAGAGGCTAATCTCAGGTGCCACAAGTGCAGGAAAATGATGTGAAAAAATGAGGAAGCAAGAAGCGCATTAGAAAACAATATAAACTAGGTGAGAATGGAGAAAAGATGCTTTTTCATAGTGTTCAAGTGAAAAACTGCACCTCTAGCCGTGCCAGATGAATAGGAAAGCTACGAATCTTTTTATCAGGAAACAAATAATTGAAACAAAATTCATTGGTAGGCTTCAGTTAACATCCCATAGGAATGAGTAAATGCTGTTGCTTAGTCTCTCAGACAGACAGCAGCACCTCCTTGCTTTATATTCGGTAACATTTCTTCAAATGGAGGGATTTGAAAATCCAAATTCTGCAGCAAGGAAGCTCTAGTCACTACAGAGCTTCCTTTAGGGAGCACTACTATCAGCTTAACATAAAAACGCCCCAGCAAGAAGCATACACCACAAAGTCATGTGAAATGATGTCTGTACTTGCTAGTAAATGTCTTGCCGGAATGACTACATTTCATAGAATCACAGAATCATTAAGGTTGGAAGGGACCTCTAGAGGTCATCTAGTCCAACCCCCCTGCACACGCAGGGCCACCTAGAGCAC
>JAWLRI010000180.1:5752727-5786695 GCA_034781795.1 Crypturellus tataupa
TCCAGTGCTCTGTCACCCTCACTGTCAGGAAATTTTTCCTTAAGTTCCTGTGGAACTTTTGGTGCTTCAGTTTGTGGACATTTCCTCTGGTTCTGTCAATGACCACCAGTGAAAAGAGGCCGCCCCATCCTCCTCACTGCCTCCCTTGAGGTACTTATAGACACTGACCAGGTCCCCTCTCAGCTAGCCCTTCTCAGACCCAGCTCCCTCAGCCTTAAATTGCACCACAGCCTCTCGGCTGGGGTACAGCAGAGCAGCCCCAGTCCAGCTGAGCTTTGCTCCGTGCAGAGCAGACCTTACCTCTTCCCAGGGACACTGGAGGTTAAGGTGACTCTGAAGAAGGATATCTCAACTGGAGGGATTTCCTGCCCCCAAACCAGCTTGCCTTGTCTTCAGTTCTCTCACATCTCCATGGGGCAGGGATAGCCTAAGGAAACAGGCTCACTCCCACCACCTTCCTCTGCTTTCCTCAGGACTCCATGCACCACTGACCATCCTTGGGGAAGGACCCAACTGTCGGGCCGCTTCCTTGCAGCTGTATTACAGACACTGAGGAGCGTTTCAGAGGGGGCTTTCAGAAGCTCCAGGACCAGCATGCCAGGAGCACAACCATGTTGGGAACAGAGGCTGCAGGAAGGGATGCGGGTGAGCGAACAGCAAGTTTCCTTCCCCGTCAACCCAGCACCTGTTCTTCTCCATTTCCCAATTATCGAATGAAGCATAGCAATAAATTATGATCCCTCCAGAGGCAGACTCACCTGCAAAGAGTAATATTGTAATTTAATGGAAAAGTAGCATGTTCCAGGGTTACATAAGCACTAGGCTCAGCAGGGAACACCTTGCTCTCCTCCCTTCTGCTTCCCACCAGCTTGGATGTTCTTGCAGTTCTGTAGGATCTTCAGATGATCATCACTGAGCGAAGCACTAAGCGTTCTGCACTCCTTAAATCCCTGGAGAAAGTAACTACACAGGATTTTTAGATTTATTCCATCATGCTTCACTCCTCCCTCTACAAGAGTCAAAGCAGAAGGACAGCTTGTCAAGGCAGGCAGTCCAGACCAACCCGGGTCACAGCACTGGCCACTGACAGGCACCACACAAGCGTTGCAATGGGTCAGGTTTCTGCCTGAGCTCAGCAAATGGCCAGTGCCATTTCCCCCTCCTTTGGAAGCAATCCACCTCACTTATGAAAAAGCAACGTGCAATCCATTGCTGCCAGCATTACCCATTCCCTTCTCTGCTTGAGGTACACGTACAGTGAATAAATACAACGTGCACATACATAACAGCCTCCTGGTTAAACACGGTGATTTTATTTGCATTTTGCATGTGGAAAGCCAGGCCTGCTTCTACTTTGGCAAAATGTTCCCAACAAATTAGATGTTCCTGCAGGCACGTACAAAGAATGAAGGAGCATCTAGAGCTTCGTGAGGAAACCTGTCTTGCTTTGGAAACTCAATGGTGCAATGGCTTTGAGTTGGAATGTTTGCTTTAGGTGGTGAAAGCAAACCATGCCACAAGAGCAGGGAAGAGAACATGATCATCACAGGTTAACTAAGCATCAGGCTAGTAATCAAAGCAGAGGGGAAACATCTTCACTAACAGAGGACAACTCAATAGAAACCATATTGCCAGAGACCATAACTACAACCCAGCAGTTTAATCTCACATCACGTCTTGATTTAAGCTCCAGCTTTGGCCTTTCGTCTGTGCCCCCGGGCCTTGTTCACATATTCACATGTTCACATCTCATGTCCTTATTCTAAAGGTAATGGGAAAATATGGTGGAGCTTCCAGTTTTAAATGTCTTTATGGAGGTGAAAGAAGGGCTGACTGTAAAGTTGTCCTTTTGTCTTCATTTTATATACCTTGTTTGTGGTTCAATTATTACGCCATGCTGCCTGTGGATAGCAATGGCTTGGGAATCTGCTAATATTTAAAATATAAAAATAATAAAAGGATCCTGGCTGTCAAACAGAAAGTAATTAAGGAGCTCAGAACACGCAGAGGGCAATGAAGTTACTGAAGGGAGGGGGTCATTAAGCAAGACAAAACACAGCAGGGCACGCGTTCCCGGCCCACACGCTGTGCCCTGTCCGGCACCAGGAGCGCAGGGCTGCGGCCGCGCGCGCAGCACGGCCAGGGCTGCAGCCCGCAGCGCTCGGCGCTAATGAGTGCAAGGGCCAGGCGGCAACAGCTCAGCGCTCCCTGAAAGCAACATTCTCTAAATTAAGAGTTCAGCACTGGCCGAACTAAGGCTGAACAAGCAATTCACAGCAAAATTTCTTAGCTTCAATTTACTGCCCGGAGTTATTCTATTGCAATATCTTTAAGAAGTGAATTCTAGGCTGATTGAAGAATGACTCTCAGCAAGTGTTTGCTCCTCTGCTTTAGGAGCCTGTGAAATTCTAAGGAGCTGGCACAGGGTTGCTTCCACTTCCCAAAGGGGTAACTATACAAAATCTTCAGTGTTCAAAAACAGCTGCAAAAACAAAACAAAACATCAAAACTATGTATCACACCTCAAAACTATGTATTTATGAGCTAGCGTCTGCAAGCGTGAACATAGTTGCTTTCTGTGCAACACATCCAGTTGCTTTCTTTAGGCAAGCTGCATTTAAACAAACTATTTGTAAACCCTAGGAACATCTACCCTACAGCATGAGTGCTCCGATGACTGGGTATGCTGTATCGCACCCCAGTGAAGAGCTGCTGCATTTCCCTGCTAATTGGGAAGGCCTCGGGTGCATGGTAAAAATCTTTGGAATCACTCACTTGTATCCAGAATTTTCTCTTAAGTAAATATGCCTTCCACTGAACTATTTAATTTCTTTCATTCCCATAACATAGGAAATTATTCCCACTTTATAAAAAAAAAAAAGTCTTGTTCAACAATGCACCAAATACATGTCACAGCTCTCAAGACTTGCCAACTTGTTGTAGCTCTGTGTTTGCTTTCTGTGAGGCTCCAAAATGCTTACACATCAGGTAACATGCACAGAATCAGAACCCTCAACTAAAAACCTTGATTAAAAATAAAGAAGAAAACAAGATTAAATTAAAATATTTCAGTAGTCCCACTAAGGTCAATTCAAACACACATGCAATGTTATCAGCACGCAACTATATTCTACAAATGCTAATATTCTATTTCTCAAACACATCTGCTTTAACAGATGTAAGCAGAGCCCCTAGGACAACACTCAGAGATGATAGCCAGCTTTCTGAGCCAGTTACCTACGTGACACCAGGGTGTCATTCAGTAGCTCCTTGCTCTTGACCAGGCTAGAAGGTCCCAATCTTCCCACATTGCACGGGCTCTGCCCTCAATCCCATCCAGAGGAACACGGCCAACGAACGGCACCTTCGCAGCTCCCCTCGTGTCCGCAAAACCCAGCGATGGCCCCGATGCAGGGCCTGCTGCCTGAGCACCAGCAGCCTGAGTTACCCCCATCATATGGGCAGCTCAAAACCTTGTGAGGTCCTTCCTGAATTTATAAATTTTATCTAATTGACTTTTTGTGGGTAGAGAAGGCAGCTTGAACACCTCAGCTCCTTCTGACGATGGCAGCCTTGGGTTAGGCCTCAGGCCATCTCACCTATGTGGGAAGTGGCCTTTTTCCATCCAAAAGCAAGGAGTCCACGATTAAAAGACCTCTCTGAGCACCAGTGTAATTGGAAGATGGGAGTATGAGGAGAAAGAAGAAAACCAGTGCTTGAAAGAGCAGCACCTTTGTCTGGCTATATAAATAAAGCAAGAGTTTATCATAATTTATTTATAAAAACTATTTCTAATCTAATTCTTTGCATATTATCTAGGGGCAAGAGAGACTAGACATAAAAATGGTTCTTAATCAGGAAGTGCCACATGGAGTGGTTTTGATTAATATGCAAAAAAAAAGATTATAAATAGATTTATAAATAAATGATCAACTACGGTGGCTGCTTTATTTATCTATGGACTTGCAGAAAATTTGAAGGCTGAATCCTGATTAAATGAGAATCGCCACTAATGGTGGACTGCTTGGCTCAAAGGGACTGGTGAGGGAAAGGGAGAATATATTTGCATAGCACCTTTGATTCAGAAGAACCCCCAAGTGCTTTGCAGAATTAATATTATATTTTAGGGGTCACTTCAACTATTACAGAAACACAGCCTCCGAGGAGGAGGAGGGAGCGCTCCCTGCATCTATTTCACCTCTTGTCAAGGATCTCAAAGCACTTTGCACACTAATTAAGCCTCATTTTGTGTCTGTGCAATCCCTTCCTCTTGCAAATTGATGCAAACCAAAGTACAGGGAATTAAAGCAAGGAAAATACACCCACTGTTTCTTGACTTCTTGACTGTTTCACTTCCAAACCATTAAGCCAAAGTCAGTAAGTATCTTGGGAAGATGCAGGCAGTGCAGAGCCCAGATCACCATGTCCAGATACCTTCAGGAATTTGACCCACTGCAACTAAAAACAGACTGAGCCCATCACCCCACCTGAGGGGCCCGCAGCCCACTTGGCCACCACCTCAGCCCAAACCTGTAACTCAGACTTGAGTTCAGGCTTGAATTTCTTTCCCCTTTCCTCCTTAAAATTAAGAGCGCTGAAGCATTTTTTATTTTTTGCCCACGCGCTGAAGCTGTCCTACCGAGTGGCTCTTCACAGCTGAGCACATCCCCAGGTGCCGGTTCTGCAGTTCAGGGGTTGCAGGCAATCCTCCGAGCAGGATGGATTGCTTTAAAACACAGCCCCGTGGGATGGCCCCGCTGCTGCCTCCCTCCAAAAGGCACGAGCCCATCTCGGAGGTCACCCTGTTCCTGTCACTTGGAGGCTGGAGACCTCGGCAGACATCCACCTGTGTCAACAAGTCATGCACCCAGAGTGTCTCCTCACGCATTGCACCACTGCAGCACAGGAGCTCCTGGCAGGAGATGCTTTTTCTGCACAGGTTTCTCATCTCACTGGGGTTTTTGAGATGATGCAGGACAATGCAGGGACAGAGCTGAGTCTATAAATGGCCCAGTTAAAACTCCACTCAGTGGAAACCATACACCCGCCTGGTCCCGCTTCCTCCCTCCACCCAGCAAATTAGCAAAGTGGACAAGCTATCGCCTAAACACAACAAATTTTACCACAGCAATAACAGTCTGTTTGGAGAGAACATTACCACTCGCTGCCCAATCAGAAGAACCTTGAATGCAAGGAAATGCCTTTTGAATAAACACTTGATAACCCTCAATAAAACTGTAAGCGCACGTTGCTGTAGATTTACTACCCTGGAAAGGAAAGCTCTTCATGGTGCAGCCAAGAGCTCATGGCTTCTTGTTTCATGCTGATAAAATGAGAGCTTCGGCCTCGCAGCAAGCTGGGATCAAAGCAGTCTAGCAGGGAAATAACCTGCTGTTCTCCCGTGTCAAAGGAGGGTTCCCGATGTTGCACTGATGGCAGGTTGCACGTTCTTGCTTCAATCTGTGTTGCGTTTGCTCCAGAGTTCCTCAGTCCTGCCAAAAGGCAGCACTGCTCCAAGCAGGAGCATCCACGGAGCCGTCTCGGAGCTCAGCTCATCCAGGTCTGCGCTCACGGAAGCAGCCGGGTGGGATTGCTACCCTTGGGCGTTGCTGCATCCCTCGCTTCTGCCACCAAGAGAGACGCTGCTGCAAAGCTTGCGAACCCCATCTGCTGTGGGGCTACCTTGTCCTGCTGCCCCATGGGCATGCAAGGAATAGCCTCAGCAGCAGATAGTGGTGGGTCAGCCTGACTATACTGTGGCATTTAGGCAGTGTTTGGGTTATTCAAGTATTCAAGACAGTATTTTGGGTTAGTTACAAGTGGATAAGAGGAGGAAGGAACGGGCTGGCTCTATTTACACTCCTCCAGGTTTCCCAGCAGACAGCCCAGCCCCTGGGGCTGCAGCCCTTCCTGCACCAGCACAATGGGGTTTTACCGCCCCGGGGAGGACCCTGCAGCACTTTTGTTCCATTAATGAACATTGACACAAAGGTCTTGCCCTTGCCTGATGAGCATTGATGTGTTGTTTTCTGTATTCACAGCTCTGGATGATAAGGAAATATTTACAGGGTTTTTCTTTCATCCTTCTTAAGAGGCCTAGTGGGGAACAGCCCAATGGTTGGCTCCAAAAATACACACCCAAAAATCATTACTAATCCCTCTTTCATCTTGATTGACTCAAGCATATTTCCTCCCATTAGCCAGTATCCTACCTTTTTGGGAAGGCCAAGGACACCAGGACCAAAACATCCTGTCAGCCAGAAGGACGTGCCCACCATTGAGCCATTTGGTCTGGAGAGACTCATGCCCCTGGCTCCTGCAGGGCTGCCCGGTGCCACCACATCCTGTGATGCTGGGCAGCAGGAGGGAGCCTGGATGTCCCCTGCCACATCCAACACTGGGATTGCATGCACTCAGCTCTAAAGCTCCAGGACAAATGGTTTCTTTAAGGTCATACGGTGAGTTGAAATACTGGGAGAGAAGTCATTTCCCTGGACGAAGAAAGGTTTAGAAAGCAGCTTTCATATGCTTTTGTGGAAAGTTGTAGGAAAGAACACAAAAAGAAGACTGGTTTAAGGCAAAATCTTGCTTAAAGAATAAAAAGCAAAACCCAGTGAGTAATGAGGATTCTGATGCTTGATCATCCAGGTTTCCCAATCAGTCAGTCATATCTATCCCTGTTTATCCAGGGACATCCCACATGGATGAGAGCTTTCTTTATTCCCAGCATTTAAAAGATTGCAGGTGGATTTTTTAATAATTTAAAATTTCTACAAAACACAAAAGTCAGTTGCACTTTGACTTAAGTAGCATAAGTAGCAAAAGTTACAGGATTCTATGTAACCCTGCACTGCAACCACCTACCATTCTCCTATTTTTTATCCTGCCTCAGTCACTCAAATGACACTAAATCTCTCCCACAGCCAATCATCAATTTCTTCATTCATCAGTATTGCAAAAGACGTATTTTACACTAGAATATCTTTATTTGTCATAATATTTATCTTTTATGATAAAGACTTACCTTAAAAATTGGCAGAAAACAGGTTGAAGACCTGTAGTCAAGGTAATATGGTTCTCTACAGATAAGGAAACAAACCTTTTTCCCCCATCCTGAAAAGCTGCATAGAGATGCTGTGTTTTTACCGCAATAAAGGCATAATACAACTCTCATCTGCAAGTCTACCCTGGGAATTCTGACTTTGTTACCTCTCTATTCAATACATTGTCCTAAATGTTCATTCACGCAGAGTTTATGATGTGTCTGAGCAAGATAAACCAAAGCAGGATTTAAATTTAATAGTTTAAATCTGTCCCTTTTGGTTGCTTCTTTATTGCTTATACTACTATGAGCTCAGTGAGAATCTTATTCAGCATTTCTATCAAATAAACACGTTACAGAGCATCTCGAGGGGTGAATCTTAAGTCTGGGCCTGCAGCTATCGTATGAAGCTACTAGAGCTAAGAGGGGTCATGGAAATTGCAGGAAGACTAAGTAGACTCACCATCTCTGAGGAGAGCACATTAACTCCTGTGCTTACCAGACTCACGTGTTTATTCAGCATTTCAGACAAATATCAGAGAGTTCCTCCTTTGAAGATGGACAACTTCAACTGCCCAGAGAGACAAAACGAAGGAAGAAACAGCAACTATCCTCAACTTATAGGTAGGCAATAAGGAAGAGGTTTAGCCTCGTGCCCAAGGTAATTCAGGAAGGGGAGGCATATCTGGCAGCGGACCTCCAATTGAGAAATTATAGCACAAGTGTTAATAGCAAATAGTCTTTAAGTACCTGTACAGATTTAATTTGATGAGCCAAGTTCTGACAGTTTGTTCCTCATTATTGTAGTTCCTGGTGTAAATTACAGAGTCTAACGACAGGCCAGGTAAAGTTATGCAGCAGCAATAATGCATTGTATTAAATTCCCATCTCACTATTCAAAATGCCATCCCATTGCTTCCAGGCCTAGGATTAAAAGGGAAAAAAGAGCATCCTGGGGAGCCGTTTTGAGCTGACACAGTGCAGCGAGGTGACGTTTTCCCTTTGCAGCTTGTGTGCAGCAGCTCAGCTCTTCCCGTTTTCCCTACCAGCTGCTCCAGGAACACTCCTCCTGTCAGCGGGAAGTTACAAAACATGAATGAAGACTGATGATTAACGAAGAAAGAGGGTGAATATTAATCATGGAGTCAGCATTTGATGGGAACACTGATGAAACAGTGGTCCCGCTGGAAGTTGTTAGGAGTGGATTTTTATGCCCCAGGGCAGTAGTTTTAAACTATGAGTCATGATGGAAGAAAGGGAGCTCATAATGTTTTAAACAGCCCATAATGAAAATACATCGTGGGGCTCCCCTCCTTCTGCCCCTACTCCCTTCTTTGCTGTGCTGGGGCACACAGGTGATCCAGGTCTGTCATCCAGGTCTGTTGTGCTACACCATAACTCCAGGCTATTGTTAACCCCGATCTATTGTTCACACCACATTCCTCCAGACCACCAGCAGCTGCAAAGATCACAGACCTTGGAGAAGGAAACCAGGACTTCTCCAATTTCCTTCCCAAACCACAAGCAATCTCTGACCTCCTGAGGCCACTCCAGCCAAGGCAGGGAGGTTTCACCAGATCTGATCAGCTCCTGCCTCTCCCAGCACTTCCCCCTTATTCCAGAAGAACGAGGAGAGTTTGGGGCAGAGCTCTTCCAGAATCAAAAATCCAAGTTTGATTTTCTACCACTTGCAATTTCATCACAAAGCTGTGAATCAAAGGCCTCCTAACATTGGCTGCAACTTTCAGTATCACACAATTTCACAAGCCTAAAAGCGTACTTGTGGTCAGAACCATATATGAAACGAACAACAGATACTATTTTTTTTGACATTATACAAAATCATTCACTATAAATGATATTAATTTCTCTAACTTGACTGAGGTCTATGTTTCTCAATGACAAATCTTGGGTGCTTCCATGCTGCTCGCTAATCTAATCTCCACTGATATTGCAAAAGGATGCAAAAATCATGGCACATGCTCACATCTATGAGGCTTGCTCAACAAATTAATCCAAATGCTCTTTCATTTCCATTTTATTCTTATTTCTCATCACCACAAGTGAGGTTGTCTTTCTAAATAAAGGTCTATTTTTTTTAAAAAAAGCAAGAGCTTCTGTAATTGCAGCAGAAGATTAGACAGACTAACGTACAGGCGTGATGGATTATGCATGCATTTTTTTCCAGAGATTTAGTCTGCGTTCTCTAACCTTTCCACAAAACTTCCTCAAAATGAACTGTGGCTATTCACAAGATGCAGCTTGGCTACCATTCCTCCAGCACACCCTGCAATAGAGAGGTAAAAATTGAAGCTGCTCCCATAGTTTCAGCTTCAGAGCAGACTGAAGTGCGCCGCAGCACATCTAGTTACAAAGAATCTGGAAGCTGCACAAAAGAAAGTCCCCTGAGAGCCCTGATGCCAGAAGAACTTGAGCAGCAGAAATCACTGAATCCTCTGTGCTGCATTTTCTCCAGAACATTAGGCCCTCAACAGCACAGAACCCCCCAGGTGCACTTTCACAGTTAGTTAGTGCTGTTCCATAGGTGGGTGACTTGCAGACGTGCAGGATATTCCTTGTGTTAGGATCCCACTCCCTGGTGAACGCACAGGACCCGTTCACGGAGGGTCGCCTCCATGAGCCTTTATCCCAGCAGCCTCACAAAACTAGGTGCCACCTTGCCCAGGGGACAACGCGGCTCCCGCAGATAAATAACTGCTTAATGCACCTGTCATTTCACATGTCAGACCAGAGACAAGGTCAGGCTTGGAGAGAAATCAGCCTGCTCCATCCTTGACCCGTCATTCATCACTGCATTTGTCCACAGCCAAACAGCCCAGCTGGTTAACAGAGAAAAAAGCCCTATCTGAGCTCTAAAAGTCCTATTGCTGTTATGGAGAACTTTATTAATAATACTCTCCGGAAAGCTTCAGAAGCTCTGACGGACAGATTTGCAGGGACATTTTTCACTAGGGAAGATTAAAATCCTATATCTATATGCAGCCGGTCAGCAGGCTGGAGGAGATGAGATGTTAATTTTGTAGAGGGCAAAAGGTGAATGTTTGTAAGTTATTAGAGAGAAGAATATGCTCCTCTAGTTATGGGATATATCAGGCTTGCCTTCACCTTTCCTCAGTATTATGCTGCATGGGATCACAGTTATGTTACTGCATCCAACCTTCATGCTAGTCACTCCTCAAAACACCGGGCAATAATTAGCATTGCAGCTCTTCCTAGCTGTCCTTACCTAGTGCTAAAAACTGCATTAGTTCTTACCACTGTATTAGACACCATATTATCCATAGCTTTTAAAAGACACCGCTGCTGAATTCATGTTAATTCCCAAGAATTTCAGAAGTAATTGAAGTGAAAGCCTCCCAGTTCCTTAGAGGAAAAATATATATATTTTTTTTCTTCATACTTAAAGTAGGAATTGCTCCTAAATGAAACCACAGGAATAGCAACAACAATAACAAGAAGAAGAAACAGAGAACTATGATGCTTTGGTCCTACACACCGAGCACAACCCTCAGTCATTGAGAGAATTGCATCTGGCTCAAAAGGAGACATTTAACTTCTCTCTTGCAGATTTGTTTTTCTTGTCTCCATTAAAATTAAGTATTAAAAGAGCTCTCTCTCTCTCTGTGTTTTTTAATCTCTCTCATTTTCCCTCCCTGAACACAGAAACACAGTGACCCTTTGGGAAGCTCTGGCCTGCTGTGCTCGCTGGGGCAGTGACAGCTGCAGCCCCTCGACGCCTGCAGTGTTATTACACCTAGGGATATCAGTAAATGCAGGACATGGGGCTCATACCCATCTGGTAAAGATCCAGGCTGAATTTTCAGTTTAATTCCTTTCTGCTGAGAGATCCACACCTGCAATATTTTCAGAACTGATAATTTTGAGACCACCAGACTAGTGTGAACATTCTGTGAACGGGCCAAGGCAAACACACATGTTCCCACAGTTTACAAAATTTCCAGGTTTCTACTAAGCCGTGGTAAATGTCCATGTACAAAAACCTCAAGCATGGCAATGCAAGAATTTTCAACTAAGTTCAGCTTTCCTTCATTGCAAGCTGAGTTAAGTTGTACTAGTGACAGATGCACTCTGGAACAGATGCACGGAATTGCAGTCCACTCACAGAACAAAATATGTCATGCTGATACCTGCCATAATGCTTTCTAACACAATTTTTTGAGGAAAAGTAACACATTAAAGCCATATGTCTGATGGTCAGAACAGAAGACATTCAAACATTAAGATTACACATATCACATCTTTCTAACCTGCCTCCTGGGCACGACGAGAGCCCACCATGACCCGATTATCTTCTTTGCCCTTGTGCAAGTCGTGATCAGCTGCCCTATTTACAGACACTGTATCCAGGGCAAATCACAGCTGAAAGACAAATTTTCTGGGTGCTCTTTGAGTTAGCTCTTTAGTTCACCATACTGTTTTCTCAAATATTTTATGTTCATTTATACGTAAGAGTAAAGTCACATTATCACAGTATTTCAAGACACTGTATTCTGAGACACAGCACGACCAGGTATGACTATGTAAAACACCCAAATCATAGGAGAAAGCTGTGAAAATTAGCATGGTCCACCTGCCTCCTGTTTTGCTCAGGCCAGCCAGTGCAATGCAGTGGTTTAAGTCACTGCTGGGGTTTTCAGGGACACGCACTGGATCCCAGCTCCTTGCAGACGGTGGTGGCTGAGGTGTGCGCGTGTGCCAGGCACCTTCGAAACCCAAGGCTACGCAGAGAGCGCTGCCCCAGTTTAAGCAATGAGTTTCCCTTGGCCTCCAGCATTTGTTACCCCCAATATTTCAGTATTTCCCAGCAAAGATCACATCACCTCTCTCCTCATGCCGACTCAGCGGCTCCATTAGCACTCATTTGTTTCCTCTAAAAAGCATTCCGCAGCTTTGTTTCCTTGGACTTAACTTTTTTTTTTTTTTTTTTTTTTTTTGCCTCTTTTCTCCCTCCACAGGGTGACAGCTATTTTATCACCTACAACAAGAAATGCTGATCCTGTTGTGCAGGCAAAACATTTGCAAAGGGGCAGGGGGTACACAGAAAGCAGTAGGAAATTGATAAGGGCTGTAAAGTAGCTTTATAAAAATGCCGACAAGTCTGTTCAGGGCACAGAGCACCTGCACCTCTGCCCCCAGCAGCGCTTCCTTCAGATGCTCCTATTGTTTTCATTACTATTTGTGACTTGATCATTAATAAATTACTATTTTTTTTCCTGTTGGCTCCAGCCACCAGGGGAGTCAGCAGGTGCACCGCTTTTACAATTAGCCCTTCGTAATGCATGGTTGGCAAGAAAAGTTGTCCACAAGCTGCGGAGTTTACCAACTGGATTTCTGCTTCATGGCCGCCACACTTGGAGCAATTAGGAGAGAATTTGCTTGTATCTTGCTAAGCTGAACTGAACAAGAAAACACCCTTTGAATTAATTAAAAAAAGAAGAAAAAATAGCATTTTCCTTATTTTATGCAAGGGCAAAGCCAAACGCCATTCAGAAGAATGTTCAAAGAGAACTGCAAGTCTCTATGCATTCGTCACAGCGCTCACCTGAGATGTGGAAGACCCCTCTCTGCTTGCAACAGTCCAATCTCCAGTGGGGATCCTAATCCCTACACAGGGTCATTCTCTGCAACCCAACAAGCGATTCCGTATAAAAAAGTAAAATAAGCCCAGCAGGAGACATTGCAGAGTCGTGTCAATAGCTTTTGCAGTTGGTTTAATGAATGGAGACAACACAAGCACTTTGGGAGAGGAATCCCATCTGCACCTAATCAGCAAATCCATGTCACTCCGTTCACCTCAGGAAGGTGCAGCTTCCTGAGAAAAAGCATACTGAAGTGAACAACGGCAAAACTTCACATCATCTGGGAGACTTTCAAGAAAAATAGGACAAGGCAGGACAGCAGGTCCAATAAATGTTCAACTTGGGGCTACAGAACAAGGATTTCTACCCAGTTAATGCTTTCAGCATGGCTGGGAGATCCCCTGATACACGCACCATGGCTGGGTCCTGCATGTGATGTGGGCGCCCAGTCTTCCTGCTGCCTGGGAATCCAGGGCAAATTGCAGAGGAAAGAAATTTTCTGTGTACAGACTTTGCTGTGGGACAGGGTAGGTTGAGCGTTGCATCAGCGCTCTCCTGCACACAGCCAGGGTCCCTGCAGTGAGAAGACAACAGCGTAAAATCATCTGCAATTTTTTTTGCCTTGAGAGTCATCTTATTTTAACAATATACAGCCTAGCTTCGTTGAAAATAACATATGAAAAACTCACAGAAAATTCTCCTGACCATATTTTTTAAATGTGTTATTTAAAAGAAAATAAATCCTGAAAGCATTTTGAAGACAAGAGGAGGAAAATCACAGTGTGATTAAATGAGTTAAATAAAGGGCAGAGCGAAAGAACGAACGAAAGAAAAAAAAGAAAACTTAGAAACTAAAGAATAATGGCATAGTTGCATGAAAAATAAGTGTTCAGAGCACAGTTTAAACTCAGCTCTCATTTTACCCAAAACAGGTTACCCAGCCCTGATCCTGGGAAATTTGATATCTACATGTGTTTGTTGAATTATGTTGTTTTAGAAAAAAGAAAACTGTGAAGAAAATACATCCTCACACTATTACCTCTCCAATATATCATTTTGCCTGCTTCGGAAACACCGCTGCCTTCCACTTTTCCTTGTTCTCCTGCGGCATTAACAAGGCTCCCTTCGTGTGTTTGCGTTGCCTTGCTGTGCGCATTAGCCAGCGCCAGCCCCGCGGTTCGTTAGCGGTGACGCACCCCAAGCACGGGAGCATCTCCCCGCTCTACCCCCTGCCCCGGCACAGCTCGCTAGTGCCAGCGACCGCAATACGTCTTGTTGAGGCCACATATTGCTAAGCCATTAGACTTGCTCCTGCAACCAGCACACAGAGCCCCTTAGCTCCTTCCTTCTGCTTGACCTGAACTATAGGTTCTGTGAGCAGTAAACTCAATCACTGTCCTTTCCAAGTCTGCTATTAAACCTTGGCTCTAACCAGCCAAGAAATTAATCTCCGGTGCCCGACCTCTCTCAGCCCCAGTGTGCTCTACAGCGGCTCTGCACAACCTTTGCTCCCCATATGCATAGCTTCATCCATAAACAAAAGTACCTTGTGGAGCCCAGGGTACCCAGCCAGTTCCTTGCTAACATCGTCTGGAAAAAAAAGAGCCTTGAGCCTTTCTGCTTGGAAGTTTCATATTCTCCTGCCAAATAAACTAATAAAGTTTCATATTCTCCTGAAAAAAAAAAAAATAAAATAAAACCAAACAGTCTTCTCTGGTCTGTATTTTCTAGGATCCACATCTGTATGCACACTGTAACGGTGAAAAACGCTGCTTTCTCCAGCTGCCATAACCTGTATTATTGAATGAGACAATGCCAAACATCCTTCTTTTCCACATATCTGGAATGTAAGTCACTCGGATGGTATTGCTTGTTCCTAGGGAAGGACTACATCACTACCTGTTTGCTAAACCATCATTCATCCTGACAGTCACCGGTGACAACACAGTGACAGCGACAGGCAGAGGACAGTCACTAAACTCCGGCAAGCTTCTCATTCAGATTTTATCTAGAGAGCACCAACACTTCAGACAGGTTAGGTCTGCTTTTAGTAATGTTATTGTCTTCATAGTTATAAGCCTTGCTACAATATAAACCCTCTTATAGTGTGCCAAAAAAATGAATTGGACCCTGCTGTACAAAACACAGTGTCAGGCAGAAAGAGCATCCACTCCAAGAGAATCCCAGAATGGTTGAGGTTGGAAGGGACCTCTAGGGATCATCCAGTCCAACCCCTGTTCCAGCAGGGACACCCAGAGCAGGGGCACAGGGTGGCATCCAGGCGGGTTTGAAGATGTCCAGAGCAGGAGCCTCCACAGCCTCTCTGGGCAGCCTGTGCCAGGGCTCTGGCACCCTCACAGCAAAGAAGTTCTTCCTCACATGGAGAGAGAACCTCCTGTGTTTCAGATTGTACCCATCACCCCTCACCCTGTCACTGGCCACCACCAAGAGGACTTTGGCCCCATCCCACCTACACTCTCCCCTCAGGTACTTGTACATGTTGATCAGATCCCCTCTCAGTCTTCTCTTCTCCAGGCTAAACAGACCCAGTTTGCTTAGTCTTTCCTCACAAGATAGATGCTCCAGTCCCTTAATCATCTTTGTCACTCTACGCTGGATCCTCTCTAGTGCCCTCGCTCCCTGCTATATCGGAGACACAAACCAGTTATATTCTTCTGAAAAAAAATCACATTAACATGAGAAGAAATTCAACTGAAATAGGCACTAAACTTCAGGGTAAATGCAGGTTGTTTTTGCATAGCTAATCCATCACTTTGGGATGGAAACAAGCTAATATTTACTGCATCTGAATCATTTTTTTTCTAACTTCAAACAGATCTCCCTCATCTTTATAATGCTCCTTTCTTCTCCATATAAGCTTTTTAGCAGTCACCAGTTTACCAATAAATATTTTTAATAATAATCAGATTATCTTTTAGAATTTTTAGAAGTTCTCTGGAGACCTTTCCCTGCTCACCAGGCATGAACACACACACAGTTCATCTGGTATTTGCCAAAGCAAGAAGACAAAACCCTCTGCTATGGGAGGGGAAAATTGTGTCCCCTTGAGGAGTTCTGCTCCCACCTGCTCTCCTCCTCTGACAATGGGACTTTTACCCCTCAGATGTGCTGGAGACTGAATCAGCTGCACATGAGGTTGTGCCACAATTCAAAGAGTGGAGCAGTGTAGAGCAGAAATAATACCTAAGATTTCCCTTTCTTCCAACCAAGTAGGGTTATGCTTACGAGGCAAAATCAACAGTCCTCCTCCTCTCTTTATACTGGAAGATACCAAGAGGAGAATCCACCGCTCTCCTCATCACCCCATCACTGCAGCAGTTCTTGCAGCAGGGGTGCAGGTCTCCAACAAAGGTGTGCTGGCAGAAATGGGCTCCCAATCTCCAGAGAGGTTGCAAGCCAAAAGAGAAAAGAGATATGAGATCACCAGAAAAACTGTTTGGGAACTGCTGCTGTTTAGCCTTCCAGAGAGCAACCTTCAGTTAGTTCCTTTAAGAGATCTTTATGCAACTGGTCTCCCTTCTGGCACATCGCAGCCAGAAGCACTAGGAGGCATGATCCTATCCCATAACACAGCACTGGCCACAACTATTCCAGCTCAGTAAGTTTTGTCACAGGCTTGAGACTATTTTTAGAAGCTTTAAAATACCCAAGAGGCACCTTTCCTTTTTATTCAGACACAGCATCTTTTTATGTTTAATAGAGAGATTTATCTATATATATTTCTGCTTAGTGTCAACATGCCTTTCTGTTAAAAATAAAACAGCTGAGGTAACAAGAAGATGTGGGCAAGAGGAAATTCTATTTTTAGAAACTTTTACACCAGTTATCACAGGACGATAAGGATCACTTGGAACCACAGGCTCACTGAGGAGTAGCATGGCGATGAACCGGCCACAGGAGGGACAAGCTGCTTTGAGAGTCGTGCACTGGTTCACACACAAATGCGCGATACAAGAGGACATACTTGGCAGCATTGCATACTCCAAAGACAACAGAGAAAAAATAGACACTTTTATCTCTCCATTATATTTACCTCCAAAATTGCAGCCTCACGGATGTACACTGTAAGTAGGCAAGGGCAAGTTTGACTTCACAAGTGAGTCAAAGGTATTAGCAGAAGTGGAGCCACGACAAGGTGTCAGATACGGGGTGCGAGCCAGACCGCTTGGATCCTGCTCCAAGCCCTGCCACCACTTGCCAGGTGACCTTGCATGACTCACCTCATCTGTTTGTGCTGCAAACCTCTCATCCACAAACCTGTGTTTACCTTCCTTGGAAAATGCATTTATAGATAGAAAACACTGAATAAAAGCCAAGTATTGCTGTCATCTTTCTAGCCTCACTTCAGTGTAAACACTTCTCTAACAGAATAATCAAACATTTCTGATGGAGAACGCTCAGAAACCATTTTGGGAGAGACTGGATCAAATGCTGACTGCAGGGATTCTCCTGACCTCAATGGGAGCAGGATTTTATCCTTTGTATCCAAAAAGAAGGCACTTCCCTGTCTTGCTGCAGTTAAAATCGTTTTGAGCCTTCAGAGGAGCATGGTACTCTTGATGCACTTATTTTTATTTATTACTTTTTACTTTCTACTCCACTTATTTATTACTCTTTTTACTTTCTACCCTATTTATTACTCTTGATGCACTTATTAAATTACAAGACTGTCAGACAATCCTACAGGGGTTTATTTGGGACTAAATTTGACTGAGAACTGATGTACATTTTTGTTTGTGTATTGAAAGATTGCAAGAGGTGCAAAAAGGGGTTGACAAAGAGGAGGGAAAAGCTAACTAGAGACAAACCTCCAAAGGAAATTTTCACAAGGTTTATTTTCTTACAAAACTACTCTTCTTTGGACAATAGTGCTTGGTGGTTTCTCACCAATGATAGTCCAGGCTTCCTTTTGATGATATAACTGTTTTCTCCACAGGTTTTTGATCAAATTTGCGCAGGAGATCCCAAAGGAACTGCACAAACCTCTTGTGAAAATTGTCATGAAAATATTTTACTGACAACAGGAGAATACGTTTGCACATGAAATTTGAGCTTTTCAAAGCTCATCTCCTTGATTGTGAGCAGAATATTTTGTCCAGATGTATTTCATTAGGAGGGAACCAGTTCTTAACAGGCAGCAAATTTAGTGTTAAAGGAGTATAAACATTTTTTTAAAAATCATCTTTATTCATTCTTGCCATAACACTGAGCTGCTTCTCTCCACTGAGAGAGTTGACTGCTCATGGACAGTGAAAAGTGACTTGTTTCCACTGTCGCCCTCCAGCACGGTTGGCTCAGGAGGCTCCGGCACACTGCAGTATTGCTCCCCACACAGTTCTCACAACTGTCCTTCTCTATTTCTCTGAAAAATGGCCATTCCTGTAAAATATGGCACATTTCCTCCTGGTACATTGTGATGTAACTCAACGGCACGGGAGCCACCGCTCATATTTCCAAAGGGTGCCAGTGTCTCAGCACCAAAACGCTGCTGGCGCCGGACTATCATTTGCACTGTAATTAAATTGAATCCACTCCTTGGCTTGGCTTTATCCCTGAACAATACCTCCGCTTGAGTAATACATTCTCAGGGCACTAATACATCACCCGGGCGAACTCTGTCCGTGATGTATTGGCGCAATACATCAGAGTGCACTCCCGCTATAAGGATCTATGGGCATCATACATCATCAAGGTGAGACCGAGCGGTGATGTATTACTCTGAAGATGGTACCATGCAGGAATGGACTAGGCCAGGACCAAGAGGATAAAGGTTGGCATCACTATTATCTGATTTCCCAGTGTAATAATACTGGCACTGAATCAGCCTCACCGAACCAGTGTCTAACTTTAGCCCCTTATTTATTTATCCCGAAGCATCGTACCGCTGGAAGCGCCTCTCCTCGGATGCATCATTCTAACACAGGTCCCGGAGGACAGCTAGTACACAATTAGCAGGAGTATATTCTCAGCTTGATGCAAAGGGTTTTAGCCCATTAACACTAATGGCAACTGCAGAGCTAGAGCTCCGTATATCACAGGAGACACGTACACACACACACACACTTGAAGCTTTGCACACATTTCACCCACCCAAAAGGCACCTGCAGATTATTGGGAATAAAACATTTACAATGCTCAGAAAATCCACTGAAGCAAACAGTAATTTCTTGCCTTTTCCTCCAATATTCACTCTTTTAAGAATCAAAACCCAAGCATGGCCAATATTTGGAAAGCATAAGGCAGAATGCAGCATATTCCCACACAGTGCAGCCTAAAAGCATGAACGTTGGCACTGTTGTGCAGGAAAGCCACACTCCCTGGGGCAGCTCATGTGCCACAAGCTCTCTAGGTCCTCACCTGTGAGGAAATCAGCATGTGGTTCTCAAGGGCATTATCAGTGCAGAGGATCAGACTGATATAGTTTTAAACAACTGGACCCAAAGGAGACCAAGAGAAGTATTCGCTGCTTTCCCCCTTCCCTTTTCGAAAAAACAGAGTGAAATTAGAATACTTAGTAATAGCACACATAGTGGAAATACTTAAGGATATTCCTGCAGAAGAAGAGCCAAAACAAGCGACCCTGGAACAAGCCCCAGAACGGATCTTGGGGAAGAGCTGGGTCCCTGCTCCAGTCCCTCCGCACATCCCTGGAGCCCGAGTCTGGGCCAGAAGTGTCCTGGGGAGCAAAGGTGGCCAAAACCAATCTCTGTGCTCCTTACAGGGTCTCCAGGGCTCCAATAAAGCAGACTGACGGCTCCCATGAAAGAAATAACAGGTATAATAAAATACATATAGCCCAGGTGACACCTGTGCCCAGCAGGAGCTCACAGGCAGCGAGGAGCACCAAGGAGGACACCAGGGCTTCAGAGCAGGCCCCATCGCATCCTTTCACCCCGCTGGTGCCTGCAAGGCGGGATCTGGCCCACAACACATATAAACACTTTCTCGTGGCACCAGCCCTGCAAACAAGGACCTAGCACTGCCTGAACTGCCAGCATTTGGGAAAGTCCAGGCAATCCTGCCCTCGTATTGAACCCGCTGCTTTCCCCGGCCATGGCACGTGCCTTGTGCTCTGCTTCCTTATAATAAAGGCAACTCTGGTTACTCTTTAAACATAAATATATTTGTTATTTCCCTCCAGAAGTATCCACAAACTAAACAACTAATAAAAGAAAAAAAAAAAAAAAAGAAAAATCTAAAACATTTGCTTTTCAGACTCTCAGTCCTCTTAAGCTAGTCTTTGAAAACAACCTGGAACCAACATTGTCATTACTTACACACCATATATCTGGAAAATGACACTATGGAAGTGGCAGCAACAAGAAAACAAAACAACTTGACAGGTGGATACCAAATCACTGTCACAAAGAAATGCTCATCTTAATACAGGCAAGAATGACCAGATCCCCGTGAGAAGTGGAATTAACACTGATGCTAACAAGCCATTTCTGCAGCGGGGCCACAGCAAATGGGCCATGAGCAATGGGTAAAGGCACTTTCCTGTCACACCAGGCCAGCACACGCAGAGAGCACTTCTAGCAACATTTCTCTTTTTAAAGCCAAGACAAGCTCAACCTGGACAAGCCATTTATCTTTGCTTACACATTGAGCTTCCATCGGTGCAGGATGATTGATTGTGGGAGCTGGGAGACTTGCCAATCAAGACACAGACTACAGGAAGAGTCAGAGGTCTTTCCTTTTCTGACTTCTGTGCAGTCAATATTAAGTAAATGTAAACCATAAGCACTGAAAAAAGTGAGAAAAATATTTGGCACATGTTTCACAGTAACAGAAGACTCAGCAAATCCATGTAACAGAGAACATGGAAAGAAAATTCTCTTCAAAAATGGAAGAAAATTATGTAGTGTGAGTGCCTGATTGGGAACAGTCATGTAGCTACACATACTAATGTAGGATTTTGAACACTTGAGTTTACAGGTCTGCAATAGACTCATAAACATCTATTCTTCACCAGTGAAACAGGAGAGCTGTGCTCACCCTGAAACTCAGGAACCACTTCAGTAGTTAGACTAAATCTCAATGTGCGTGAACCAACTTCACACTCACAAATATGAGACCTCCCAAGGATGGATGCTGTACACATCTGCCCACAGAGTGGGGAAAAGCCAGCGGGAGTCTGGAAAAGCTGAGGCACAGCTGACGGGCATTTTGTGGGCTGCAGGAGTCTGTAAAACAAGACACAGCTATTTCTGGTTGTTCAGTCCCCTGTGCACAAGAGTGCGAGACCCTTGTGTGCCTTTTATTAACAACAATACAACTTGCATTAAGAAACCAGAGCAACTTGAGCACAGCTTCTGCTGGTCACTGGAATAATGCTCAAGCAATTTTCTCTGCTTTCAGAGATGCTCAGAGCAATATCTGATTTAAAAGGAGAACCAATTTGCCTTGAAATCAAGAAAAACACTTGCAGCCTTTGGTCTGCAGAGCCCCAGTAGCCCCATGGCTGCAGTGGGGCTCCTGCCAGCAGAGCTGCACCTGGTCCTGGACAGGAGCATCCTGCGGGAACCGCTGGGATCACGGTGCAGGTGGAGCAGGGTGGCTGCAGCCCGGCCATGGCACAGCCTGATCAGCCACATGGCTGATTTTTCCTAGCAGAGACCCATCAATTTCTTCCATATAAAGGAAATAACCAGATTCAGTTCAGGAGTTGTTTGGTTTGGTTTGTACCTGTGCAACATGCGTGCAGGTTGCTTTAGCTAGACAGCAAGCAAAACCAGAGCAAAGTTTCAGAAGGAAAGCTGATTTTGAAGTATTTCCTGCAGGTTGAGCAGATTGTGCTTTTAAAAGTTCAATAATCTTCTGATAAACTTACCAGCCAAATTAGGAAAATAAATGCAATTATTAAAGCATAAGAGAACAATTTCAAATTTGCTGCAAGTGTCAGTCCAACTTTAACAAGCCCACAGTTCCTGAAGAATAACTCCAGAAACATCATTCAGCTTCATTTCAAACTAGAAGAACAGATGAGTGCCTGGGATATGACTTACATTTATCCTCATGTTTTTAATCAAAACTTACACAGTTCTTTTACCCAGCCAAAACCAGGATTTTATAGAAATGTATCCAATTCCTCAATGGAATTGGGGGATTTGACCAACTCTGTGCTGAGCTTTCGAACTGCTGCACCGAGCTTACCAGCCATGCACAACACAGAGCCTGAAACCTCGGGAAAAAGTTCCCTGTACTTTGCCATTCTGCAGAACAATCTTTTATCCAGATGCTATCCCAACACCAGCTAGATTTACCTCCTCAAGGGCTTCAGTACTGATTTTTTTTTTTTTTTTTTTTTAAGAAAACTTCCCTTAAACTCGCTCAATGTTGGCTAAGAGGTTAGCAGTCCCCTCGCACGTTTGCGCCACAGTCCGAGTGCCTATTCAGTATTGTTTAGCTCCTAAATGATCACTACCTAATTGATTTCTGACAGTAATGACATTCATTGGACAGGGCTCATTCTGAGCTAAAATTACAAAGAGCAGAAACATGAGGATGCAACAACGCCGCTGGTACAACTTTGTGTCAGACTTGTTCCACCTTACAGACTCGGAGATTAATGACCTGTTCCTATAGGCAGTGTGGACTCCTAGAAGTCACGGCAGAAGCATTAATTAAGAGCAGTGTAATCGCTGACCACCAGTCAAAAGAGACATTAATATCTTATATGTCAAGTTAGTTCAGAAGCTCAATCTATGGATTATTAATACAATTATATTTAAAGGGCAAAATTCAAGAAGGGGTGAGAGTAGTCCTACTGGTTTGAAAATGCTACTAGAATATATGCAAAACAGCAAAGCAAACCATATGGTTTTAGGCTGCCAGAATTTATATTTTTTTTGTGTTCCAAATCTCAAAGAAAAGAAGAATCTCCAAAATGGACAACTCTTCCCCAGAAAGTCACAGAAAGAGGTATTTAAGGGAGAAGGCGAATTCCTTATGGAAAAACACATTCTTCTTGCAGCCACTTTTGTTGTTGTATTTTTGTATGGGGGTTAAAAAAGGTTTGATTTTGCAGTTTAGCATGTTGAGGCCTCTCAGTGCTCGCTGTCGGAGGGTGCCGATTACCCAGCTTCATTCATCAAAGTGTCACTTTTCTGACAGCCATTAATAAATACACTGCGAGAGCCCCTCACACCTGGCAGCCATGGCACACTGCAACACGCCGCTAACCTAATTTGCTAATTGCTGCTTTCCCCATTAATTTTAGTCCTGTCTTGTTTGGTGTTGACATGGAAGGAAAAAGAAGCAAGAGCGAGGGAAAAGCAGGCAAAAAGGAAAATGTGTGATGATCTCCTATTTCATTAAATTCATTAAATCTTCACCTCTCTCAGCATTTACTTGTGGATATCAACTTCTGGTAACCTCCTGTTTACTTCTCCCCTTTGTGCCGGGGCTGGCAGCTAGTTCTCGCTTTGGTGGAAGGGTTGGTGGTCTACACAGTGCTTTAGCCAGACACAAGCCCTGCACATTTCTGTGCCTCTCCACACCGTTCCTGCACATTTCTCCACCCTCCAAAGCCACCCAGCTCCCAGTGGCTGCATCCCAGCTCGGCCAGGGGTTCTCCAGCACCCCAGGCTGAGGTCTCAAGTTTGCCAGCTCTCCACATCTGCCAAAATCCCTGCTCTGCTAATTCAATTTCTGGCCACTCTTGAACAGAGAATGCTCAGTTCCATTAATCATGTGATTTTCTGATAAATATCCTCTTTAAGTCCCAAGTACAGACCAAGTCCTTTGTGACTAAGCTGGACTTAAATGCAGGTCTCCAGCCGAGGTCAATTAAGACGAGGAGCACCAGACCCATCAAACCTTCAGGCGATGATAAATTGTTGTTGCAGCGCTAGTAAAAGTCTCCCTGCAGGACACTCACCAAGCTGTTGTACTTGGACCACACATTGGGGTCCATATGCTCCAAAGATTTTCTTCTTCTTTCTTTGTTTGATCTGATCTAGGAGCGTCTTTCTTCACCTCACTGCTGTTGTGCTGCCTCTTCTTTTCAGAAATGGGGCTCTAAAGCCCTGGAGCCCCAGGTTCTTTGAGTTCTCCAGGTCAGGGTACTCTAGGTAGCCACTGGACCACAGGCACTTGTGGCTTTGGAATCAGATACAATTGGATTTTGCAGAGAAAACCATCCTCCTCTTTGCCCCCAAAAGAGCTGCATGCAAGCTGCTCTCCTCCGTGAGCACCGATCATTCAAAACTCTTTAATAAAACTCAAATCTTTCCTGCCTCCATGTATTTGCCTCCTTCACAAAGCAGTAAAAAGCCTATTTTTAAATGTCAGTTGCCAGCATGAGATTCCTGCCTCTTCCAGAAACCAGAGCCACCTCCTGCTGTTCCATGTGGATCCCAAAAAGGTGATTCTTGTGTATGGGAAACAGTCCACTTTCTGTCCAGCAGTGTTCCCTTTTAAGCAGACAGCCAGAACATTTTCTATGACAAGCCCATGTTAAAGGCAAAAATTTCTAATTTTTTATTAAAGCTTCAGAGTCAATAATGTCAAGGCTAACGGTAGCCAAATTTCACCTTTAATAGGGACTTGTAGTTTGTCACATATTCACTGAATATCCCAGCAGCAGGCATAATTTGAATACAATACCTAAAGTTTAAAAATTGTTGTAGGAAGTTGTTACTAGATCTAATCAAGAAAAGTTTTCATTCTTCTAAGAATGAAAGAGAATAACAAATTTTTCCTTAAAAGAAAGTGGAGATAGGCTAAAATTGGATCATATCACTGGAGAATTCAAAAAAAAAATCACAAATAGTTTAATTGTTTTCAAGTGTTAAATATGTAAGAAAACTCCTGTTTAAATAAGCAGTAATGTGACTACTTCTCAGAGACCAGGACAGTTCTGGAAGCAGGAGTCAACACCACTCGGCAGCTCAGGGGAAGAACCCTTGGACACTGGCTGTATTCTGTTTATGTGTCTCTTCAACTATTTTGGCACTTACAAATTAACCAATATTTAAATTTTGCAATGGCACAGCCTTCCAGCAGCAGGAAGGCATTTAACCCACAGTTCTCTCGAACTGTCTGGTGAGGGACTTTTATATCTCACCTCTACCCAAATTAGTCAGTTCATATTGGTCTATTGCAACATTTGACTGCTCTTCCACAAGGCCCAAGGAAATCAATGTGACCTGCCACAGGCAGGGCCTTCAACTTCCAAGGGCCTTACAAGTAAAATATACAATCCTGTTCACAGAATCCCAGAATGGTTGTAGTTAGAAGGGACCTCTGAGATCATCTAGTCCAACCCCCTGCTCAAGCAGGGACAGATAGAGCACGGGACACAGGGTCATATCCAGGAGGGTTGGGAAGACCTCCAAATCACTCTTCACCCTCTCCCTTCTCCCGCTCAGTAGATATTCAGGGCAAGATCACTTACAGTTTGACTTTGTGTGTCTTCTACATATCAAAATACTGTTTTAAGACAGATGTTATGAATACTTAAACAATTCAAACATAATTAAAACAAGAAAAATCAAACAGCAGTACTTTGGAGTGGGCCTCCATGCCTTATTTCTTTTTTGAGATAAACTGATGGAATTCCATCACTGGAATTGATGGAATGAGAGCGCTGAATCGAGAAAAATACACCAAAAAGCAGTGGGAGGAGAACAAGAGAGAATAAACAGGGAGGTGAAGGCACATGGGTGGGGAAAACCATGTTTAGGCAGACCCTGAGGACAGACATCTGGATGGTATTAACAGAAATGACCTTGCTACAGAGTAGTGACAGCAAGACAGCAACAGCTCTCAAATACTGCAGGAGATGTCCAAAAAAAAGACCATGTTTTCCTTCCAATTGCATAACTCTCAATAATTCTACCTCCTTTCAATAATATTTCACAAAAAATATTTAAAAAGCTTTGGAGAAATGTAAACCAAATTAAAGGCATTTCTTTGTAACTTCTGAGACCTTCATTGATCTATGAGATTCTGATAATTCTATCACTCCTAACGTGCCTTTTCAATCTCCCTTTACCCTCAGGCCTACTCCCCCTGTTTACCCTTGGGCCTACTCACACTCCCCCTCATAGATATTGAGGAAATACATGACAAGATCACTTTAGAGCTTGACTTAGCGTCCCTTCTACGTTATCACTGTCAATATACTGTCAAGTGGCAAAAAGAGAAGTAACAACTTCAGTAACCTCAAAGAGAACTTACCATTCTTAAAGGCAAACCATACAGAGAGGGTGACATCTGTATCTTATATGTGAAAAGCCATGGAATTATGTGGCCTTAATCCAGCCTCCTTTACATGTTGGAAATAATTTCTATTAGCATGGCAGTTCCTAGGATTAAAATATCCGCTTTCGCATTTTGATTCTGCTTGTATAGGCACATACACAACTGAATTTAACCACTGATATCTTTAAATTTAATTTCCTAGAAATTAGACATCATTAGAGACCCACTAGCACATGCACCATCTATTTCAAAAGCCAATACCTGAATAATCACCCACCACAGTGGACACCTACAGGGAAGTTTCTTCCCAAATAAAGATAGATTAGGCAAACTGTTCTCGAGACAAGAGGGCTTAAATTATTAAAATAGTTATTAAAAACTTCTAAGTGAAGGGATCATTTCATCATTGGCTCCCTGTGTTCACACGACACAGGCAGTGATCACACAAGCTTTCTACCTTTTCAGCTTTTGCATTAGTCCTGTTGCCATCTGCTTTCTAACCTCGCCAAAGAACAGCTGGTTGTTTCATCCTCCAGCAGCACCTGCAAGACCTGCATGAAGTTAAAGGGTCTAGTGAAGAGCAACAGTATTTCTGCTTCTAGCCAAAAGCTTCAATTCATGATGCTCTGAAGTTAAGTTTACTGCCTCCATTTAGCAATGTCCCTTTAAAAATCCCTCCTGGCACAGGAAAACCTGTGTGCAGTTCAGCAATGCAACGGCAAACAACACATGTCTTCCCAAGGATCTAGCTATGCATCTTCTGCCTTTATTTATCACTTTGTGTCTTTTTAATCCCTTTGGTGCTGAACAGCTCTAAGCAATAAGACTGACTGGGTTACTACTCTCTGGAAGCACAGAGCTGATCACAAGGAGGAAAACCCACTGCATCATTTACCCCTCAAACCAGGGAGGATGCAGCTTTACACAAGTCCACTGGCCAGTCTCCAGCCTCCGGCAGATGAAGAATAAGTAAATTGGGCAGAGAACAAGTAAAATTATCAACATTCTACCTGCTTCTATGATAACTCTATTCTTCAGAAGTCAAGGTTAGCTCAGGGTTTTAACCGCTCTATAGTAACCCCCTTGCCCTCTGAAGAGCAAATTCTTTTCTTGCGCAAACCTCGATAGGCTTTGACCTCAGGTCACTGGAGATGCCAAGTGCATTTTCCACATGCACAGGCTGGCTTGCACACTGAAGCCAACGCTTTCCTGGAGAAAGTTTTGTCAGAGCTGCTATGCTTGCTCTAAAGAGCTTGGAGGTTAAAGTATTATCTGACCAAAAGGAAAAAAAAATCTTGTTGAAAAAATACCATGTTGGTTGGAGAGCGAACCCTTTCATCTTCCATTCTCTGGGATGGTTTTATTACACTGTGGAGTCATTTTACTGAATTGGGATCATAATCACAGCATTACAAAGAGGGTATCAAGCACTACAACACGAGCCAGATCCCTCAGCTGGTACAAACCAACAAGGCTCCATTAACTTTAGTGGAGCCAATTTATATCAGCTGAGGATCTGCCCTTTGGTTTTTACTACAGGAAAGGCAGACTACAAATGGGAGAAAAATATATTAAAAACAAATATCTTCAATCACAGCAGCAGGAATGCAGAAAAATATTGGCTGAGTCAACTTTTATAGCAATATTTTCCTTCTCTCCCGAGTGCTCAATTCTGAGCTCTCCCCTATAAAATTTTCCAAGCCTGGGGCAACTTTCCTCCTCACCCGCTGGAGGCAACAGGGCTCTGGAGATGCTGGAGCCCTTTCAAGACCAGGCTGGGCACAGGCTGCCTCTCTGAGTTGAGTCAGCTCAAGGCTGGCGGCAGCCAAGGGGACAGTTGTGCAAATGAAGATCAGGCCGTGAACATCTGCTCTTCCTTAGAAGATGACCCCTAACACGAGGAGCCGCCTGCCTCACCAACCCCCTCTGAAGGCCACCAGGTCCTCCAAATGGAAACACTCCGAAGAGTGCAGGGCCCCTCAGCAGCCTTGCAGTAAGCACCTTTTGTTCAAAGCCCAGAGCTGTTAATTAAGGACTGGTGATTAATGATTAAACTCCACGCGGTTCCTATCTCAGGCTTAAAAAGTCCTAGGGATGCTGACTTTGCTGAAGGCTCCGGTGTGAAGTTCTGCTACGTGAGTAGCTATTTATAGAGAAGTCCATCAGAGCTCTGAAAGGAAGTGTTCCTTCCACATAATTAAGAGGAAAAAAAAATACCATTTCCAAAAAGTATAAAGGTCAAATATTCAGATTAGGTAAACAAGCTTTCTGACTGTAAGAGCTGCAGCCAGAAATGAGAGAATATTTCTAAGTGCCTTCTCCAAAAAGAGCAGTTTAACTCATAGAATCAGGTTTCTATAACAAATATTCTCATTTAGGGAGTTCAGAATTTATTGTCCATAAAAATAACTGATCCTCAAACCATATTGCATTCATGAATAATGAACAGAAAGGACTTTTAAATACAGGCTCTGTTTACTCAGTACCAAGGGCTGCTTTTAAAAGGTTTTCCAGTGGTATTTGCTGTGTGGTACACACTTAGGACATACGATAAGCATCTCACTGGTTTGGAAAAGCTATACTGCATGGACATGCAGTGTAAGACTAAAACAGAAGAAGCCTTAGTCCCTGACCCTGGTGCAACATGCTTGGTTTTCCTGAACTCTGGAAAATTGTCAATATTTTTCGAGTTTCTTAGAAATCATGCAAAAGTGTAAAACAAAGCAAGATGGCAAGACCCGTTCTTTGCCTGATTACCAAACTGGACCACTCTGGATGCATTGATCCTTCCCAAATTACAGCATGAAAGCTTCAGTGCAGCATTTGGGCCTCCCAGATCCAAACTGTCATACCGGATAATGCCAGGAAAGTAACATACAGCTGCTCCCCTGCACTGGGAACAAAAACACCACAGAGCAGCACAGAGACATATTTAGACCTGGCCCTTTCACTCAACACCAAGGAAGGAAGGCTTCAAACTGAGCTTGAGTGACACCTGCAAATAAAATCAGAACTGTGATCTTTTTTCAAGGCCCACACTATTACCTGAGTAAGCCATTTCAAGTTTCAAAAATTGTCTAAAGTTTTAATTGTTGTGAGATGCTGATAATATAAATCATTTGTTAGCATCCCCAGTCTCTGGACATTGCTGGTCCACCGCAGGCCAGGGTCCCTTCGTGACTATAAACTCTATTTCTGTCCACAAGTAAAGAAGATTGTTTCATGCTCCAAATGTTAGCAGGTGCCCTCTCTTGTTATGAAAAGGTATACACATATATTAGATCTTCCTAAAAGCTACTGTAGCTCCTTATATCATTGAAAAGTCAAGCATTGTACCAACTGTATTTCAGCAGCTCCTCGTATGCTTCAGTCCACAATCCCCCCCCCCTCCCCCCCCCCAAAAAAAATCACTAGATAAATAAATAAACTAAAAACACTAGGCTAGGTCAGCCATGCCTTTGGGTCCACATACTTCTTGGACCACTTAATCCTGTGCTAAACCCATTTAGGCAGTTATTTCTTAAAAGAAAGCAACAAAGTTGCTAAGGCTATTTTGTCCTTCATAAATCCACGGTGACTTTTATGACTGTCATCTTGTCCTTTCCATGTTCGAGAAAAGGTCACAAGAAGATGTGCTCCACCAATCTACAGAGTGGCTGAGCAGTCTAGCTGTTGCCTGGGAGTTTTCTTACCTTTCCAAGAGTTGGGGCAATGGCCTTCTACTGTGATCATCAGGCACCTCCCTCAGATTAACCATGATTTTTCATAGATGACAGACAGCAGCCTCTCAATGACATCCATTGACTCGTTCAGCACTTCCGGATAGATTCAGTGTGACCCCATTAATTCAAGTGCATCCAAATTCTCTAAACAGTCTCTAAAAAGGTGTTAGTCCACTGTTGGCTGCCCCTCTCCTCCCCAAACTGATTTTGACAAGACCATCGTGCACCTTTCCTTTGGCTTCACAACACTGTTGTAATATCTATTCCTGTGGAAACGCTGCACTTTCAAAATCTAAGCTAAAACAAATGAACAACCCATTAGATAAACATTGTTCAAGTAAAGTCTCACTGGCACTATTTTAAATTTCAGGTCTTCCGGTAGAACAAAAAATCTTAATTGCGGTTTTGTGGGGTTCCCCCGCACCTCAGCCTTCAGTCACGCTTATAGGATTTGGTTTGGACATGCTTATGTTGAAAACCTTGATAGCAGTTCTCAGACTTTAATTATTCCCTGTCATAGCATAATAAATCCTAAATTGTTTGTACAGGCTTCAAAATCCTGCAGATTATGATTACCCCTTTCTCATCTCAAAAGTTAGCCAAAAATTCAGGGACTTGCAAAGTTTTTTTCCCATTTAAAGGGAAAATAACTAAAGATGGATTCACTGAGCGGATCTCATTTCTTTATGAAGGACATAAAAGCTTAAGTGCTTCTTTCCATGGCATAAATTGAAACAAAAAATTATTCTATGGAACTGCACACAGCGCGATGGCCATTTGGACAAGCATTCAACCCAAAAAAGCCCCCTCTCTTTTCTCAAGTGCCACACTCCTAAATGATCTTTCACCATGCATTTCACACTGCTCTCTCCCTCAACTTTCATGGTCTTTCCACAAATACATTTTACAAAGCACTCAACTTTTTGCATCTATTCTACATTTCTAATTTATACATAGACACAAGTATGAGTTTCAGCTGGTGGCTGCTATCATTTAAGCTATGTGGTTTCAAAAACGTCTTCTTACAACTAGCCTAGCAAAGGAGTGGCACTTCTCCTTAACCAGTAACGTTGCAAGACTGGAATTCATTATAGGGTTTTCTCTGCTTTATTTTAGACTGTGAAGGAATGCATTTGCAACACGGTGCCCCAGGCAGTTCATCAGCAACAGGACTCAAGCCCAGCATGACAGACATTACAGAATCATGGAATATTCAGAGATTATATTAAGGTTACAAACATTACATATCCTTATCCATCCCAGTGATAGTTCTCCTGGCTTCACGAACAGGTTATAAAGTGCTTCCTGCAAAAAAATAAAGCCATTAGTGGGTAATTAATGCAACGGTATGAGTAATATGTCTTTTGAAGTTTGGCCACATAAGGAAGGGAAAAAATCCACATATCAATTTGACCTGACTCAAAGCTTTAACCAACAAAAGGTCTGAGATGACATAAAATAGAGGTCCAAGCCCAGAGGATACGGTCAGTCGTGTTTAATCTAAAATCTGGCAGACACAAAACTAATTTGAGGAGGATCCCTTCTCTCTTCCCAGTCCAGAGGCAGACCACAGAGTCCTTGGGGTATTGTGGAAACAGGAGAATGAGAATGCAAATAAGCCGCATGTTTTTAGAGATATCTTTTCCTTGAAGTACTCTTTTTCCCAATAAATAGCTCTCTGTTGTCTGACAGTCTGGTGGTCAGGGTTCATCTTTTTTTATAGATCTTGTAAAAACAGAACTTCAACTTTTGGTCTAGGAGAGGATAGCAAATTTCAGAAGCATGTGGAAGATGACCTGTCCCTAGATTTAGGCCTTCACCTAGAGAGGATGTCCTTGAGTAAGATCTAAGAATGTGAAGAATAAAGGTAAGTTTGGGCCAACAGCCCAGGAGATAACAGTTTTTTAAAGAACAAGTCTCTAATATTTTTGTGCTAAAAAATATATGACATCTATGTACAGCAGTGAGTAGGTTCAGGGCTCTGCATTGTCCACAAAGACACAGAAAGCAACTATGGGTTATACCACAGCTTTCAAAAATGAATGGAGAAAAAAGAAAAAGGATAAAATACACAAAAGAAAAACTTTAAAACTTCAAGACACAATTCCATGGTCTATTATTCTTAAGTAAATCCAGCAATTCTCTGGAAGCCAGAGGATTACTCCTGGTTTAACCAAAAGAGAAGTTTTGCCTGATACTCTTAACTGTTGCAGCAGAACAAACACATCTGGGTCCTATTCTCCACTGATCCTAGCCCTTACTTACTGCAACTGCAAAATACCTATTTCACAAGAAAGTTAGAAAGCCAGCATGAAATGCCTTTTTGTGCTGACAAATGCCATTACAATGAAGTATCACCTAAACTCGACTCCAGCCAAGTCCCTTTGTTTCCAATTTTCACACGCACCAAAGACTTATCCTCACTTAAGCAAAACAAGTCAGTAAAGTGACAATGGAAGATAAATGTAAAACGCATGGACACCAGAGGAAAGGAGTTAGAATGTGATTGCAAGTACAACAATAGGTCCGTTCCAGAGTGGGAATAATTAGCCCTTTAATTAAACTTATCTTGCTGCTAGACAAGAGCAACGCTCAGCAACACCTGGCCCAGAATGTGCCCGTCTCTGCAGGCAGCAGATGGAGCACACAGACACCATCCACCTCCCTCCTACCAGTTCCACAGTTGCTTGTGCCAGTAATTAAGGTCTGGGACAATGTCTGAATTATTGTGAACATTGCCAGATGTTTGCCTATCTTGAGCTCTCTCGGTAGGAAAAGCGGGAGTTTTCTTTTGCTGATTTTTCCCTCTTTCTCCTTCTTGCATCTTTGTTTGGGGCAACATAGAAACAAGCTCCATTTTTGCAGTGCCTGTATATAGGTATTGCACAGGTCCTTCAGCAAAGCCCAACCTTAGCAAAACAAATTCACCCAGGTAGCCTTCAGTGCAGGCCTTGGCAGTGTTAGCCTTAAAAACACATGTTTTTTTGTACCCTAAAGGAGAGGTCATTTAGATGTTAGACCTTTGGAAGCTTTCTCACATCCTCCTTGTCCAGAGCCCTATGCTGAAACCCCTAAAAGTTATGAATGACAGAACTGGAGCTGTCTATAAGCCTGGCTGTGGACCTCCAGGATGCTGCCTCCATGGGAGCTGAACTGGGGAAGAACAAGTGTAGGAACAAATCAAGTACCCTCAGCAATTCAAAAGATGCAATACTATATTTAATATATAGTGATGATATTTTTTCCACAAATTAGCCCACTGAGCCTAGGTAAATTCATTATCCCATAGCAATGAGCTCCTTGCTATAATTATACATCATATGGAAAAAAGCACCTTGTTTTGTTTATTTTAAGGTTACCATCTGATAAATTATTTTGATATTCTTGATTTTTCTCTTGTGAAAAAGATGGTAATCAACTGTTACCTACTTACTTTCTGCTGGCAGCTCAGGGTTTTATACACCTCTATCATAGAAGGGTTTCCTTTTCAATTTTGAAAACTTTGAAGTTAGCCCAGAGTGATGAACTAGTTCATATATTTAATCAACCATCTTTGCTCTCCTTGTCTATTTTCCACCATTCACTTCAAAATAAGAGGACAGAAAATTCACAGACTGCTCTAACTACATGCACACCAAACACTAATAATAGTAATATTTTATTTGATTTTGCTCATCACATCTGAGCACTGAGCTAGTAAAGGTATGGAGGTCTGTGAAAATGCCTCCCATCTCTTTCCCAAGTAGCAACAGCCTGTTCATACTCCACTGCTGAACATACAAAGTTAAGAGTGACTTTCCTCATGGACTTTTCTTTGCATTTAGCAACATGCAATTTTACCCATTGTTTTATCACTCATTCAATATCAATAGAAATCCTAATTCTTTGTCCAACACATTGTAACAGTTAACCTCAGTTCTTACCACCTAAATATTTGCATTGGGCAAAGGCAGGACTAACCTGTGCCAAAACAGCTTTCACAAAACAAATGCTCACCTACTCAAAACCAGAAGGTCATATGTTAACTTAAAACTCAATGTCCTTAAATTAAGATGTGCTGGCTTTACGTTCATAGCAGATGAAGCTCAGCAAGCTGCAGAGCACACAGAAGCATGGTAATACTTCGTGATTTTGATCCTTAAATCAGTCTCTCCCATTCTAGACCATGCCTCCAGATACCTTGAATGAGGTAAAACCATTACTCTTTTTGCCCCTTAAGACAGAATCATAGAATCGTTAAGGTTAGACGGGATCTCTAGAGATTGCCTAGTCGAAACCCCCTGCACACGCAGGGCCACCTAGGGCACATGGCACAGGGCAGCATCCAAACGGGTCTTGAAGATCTCCAGGGAA
>JAWLRI010000180.1:5786795-5807017 GCA_034781795.1 Crypturellus tataupa
TGTTCCAGGCCCCTGATCATCCTCGTGGCCCTGTGCTGGACTCTCTCCAGCAGCTCCACATCCTTCTTGTACTGGGGAACACAGAAATAACTAGAGAAGGTTGCCTAGTCTGTTTGCGGACAAAATTTGCATGAATTACCCTGCCAGAGTTGTCAATTTTGATAAGTAACATTATCTAAACCTTTTAATCATGAGCACACTTGGGAGCCAAATCAGAGGGATATATCCAATCCTCATAACCCTGGTATAATCCATAAAAGTTTTGCCCATACAAGTTTTAAGCATAGCACCCATCCCAGTGGGACTTAGCAAGATGCAAACAAACTTAAATGACACAAGCAATGCAGGATCTATGATTTCTATTGTGTCATAAATGCACCAGGGATTCAAAGTCTTGAAAAGACAAAGTCCACCATCCTGAAAATCTGGAAGGCAAACAGTGAGGAGAAAAAAAAAAAAAAAATCAGGAAAATATCCTATAAGGATGGAGAAACTGGGAAATATAAGACTTACACTAAAGCATTAGAGCTGGTTGAATAGTAATAAGACTAGACTCATTAATATATTCACAAATAAGCATGCCATTCTGGGGTGACATTAATCATGGCTTGCAATTATTCACTTGAAAAATCAGCATGAGAGAATGAAGCACGATGTTTCATCCATTTCAGTACACATTCTTTGTAGGAAAATTCATACCAGAATTTAGTGATTATTATTCTCCTGTTAAGAAAGGTTCTCTCATCCCATTGAGCTACATTGATTTGGAGCCCATTAGCACTAACCAAAAGAGAAAAAGAAGTTTATAAGGTAAGCTGGTCCAATTCCCTGACAAAAACAATGGACAAAAACACTCACAGAAAATGACTGCATGTTAACAAATTACAATATTCATGACTAAACAGAAAAATAAGGCTGAGTTTGTAAATAATACTTTACAAGGAATATCTGACTTGGACTAAAATTCATATATTTCTACTGTGAGAATATCATTGACCATAAACAAGAGTCAAATGGCTGATGAAGAGATCAGGGAGCAAGGGAGTTTTGTGTGTCCATTTATTGCAATATCTGACTGTGTTACAGCTATGGTATAAAAAAAGGGAAAGGATGCATAACAAGTGAGAAGTAGGGAGAATCTCTGTTAAGATTATCACATTTATTTTTCACCTGAGGCAGAAAGTGAGATTTTATAGTACACTGCATCTAAACAAGAATTCCAGATCCAAGGAAATGGAAGGGGATAACGAAGCAATGAGCTGGGGGAGGCGACACAGAACTAAGTTCCTGGTATCCAACAGTGTGCACAAGAGTAGTACGGGGAAGAGGAGTCCACAACAGCCTTGAGCAGGAGTACAACTGGCATTTGGATCCAGCTTGATCTGCTTGGTTGAGCAATGGAAAAATGGTTTCTGCCTCTGTACAGAAATGCTGAAGGAACGGATTTTTTTTTTTTTTTTTTTTTTTAAATAGAGGAGAAGATTGCATTTAGGCAAAAGAAATACACAGAGCAGCACTTACTAGGGAGTAGATTTAGGTTCAACAGGAGGGACAGGACAGATGTTCTTCCTAATCTGCTTTAAAAACAAATGACTACAATAACTCTTCTCTATTTTACAGATCAACTCCTTTCCAAAAGCAAAATGGTATATAGGCAAGTCAAACTGAGCAGCTGGAGGGACAACCGGATAACATGTCCTAGTTGCCTATGAAAGTGGAATCCGAGTTGACCCTTACTAAAATCTGGTTTAAGACTTATATTCTATTCAATTAGAATTTTAACTGGTCACTCTTAACATAATCGTTTTAAAGTATGCTTCCAAAGGAGCATACAGCATCTTACTGTGCGTGTGTGTGTCATAACGGCGTGGAGATGGCTCTGGAGGATCTCCCACTATAAAGGGAGATCTAGATTGATATCCTAGGAATACTGCGTCCAAATACCCGCCATGGTTCTGGAAAGTGAAGAAAGTAAAACCTAAGACTAATCAGTTGGTAACACGGAGCCCATGGAATAAACGTCAGAACATGTTTCTCTGACAACAGGACACATCTTGCACAGAGAGCTTTGTCTGAACTGTTACACTGCAGGAGTCCACACACTTGCAAAGAGATATTGCATAAGAAACAAAGGGAACATCGCAGGGATCAAGCACAACTACTCCAAAAGCAGGAAAGGGCCATCAGCAGAAAAAAGATTCCCCAGATGTAGAGAAGCTACAGTGGAGCCATTCCCATTTCACACTTCAACAGCCTCAAGCCACAATCTTCTTGCAATGATTCACATCCACCACAAACACATCTGCATAAAAGCACAACAGAGAAAGAGCAAAAGTGTACGGCCAGGCGTGGAGCTGGTGTGAATAAGCACAACAGCTCTTATTTCAGCAAAAGGGAACCCATTGGCACCAACCACAAACTGGCACCTCTCTGAAGGGGGAACTCAGGAAGGGACCTCTCTGTGCTAGATCTCGATACCGGCGATGCTGGGCTTCAGCTGCAAAGGATCTTTGTTTCCTGCAGCTTCCAGCAGAACCCAGCATCCCAAAGAGACATTCTGCCAATATCATCCACAATCTGGACACAATTAGAAATACAAATTGACCATTACGTGCTTTATTAATCTACTCCAATTTTTATGCCACGAAAACACCCAATTCCACTGCTTTGGCTACTGGCCCCTAACATAACAAGTTACATGGGACTTGTCTCATCAAAATATCGTCATGTCTAAATAGAGGATCTGTCTGAACCACAGTGAAAATGAGTAATGATCACAATTATGGGCCGTATAACAGTCCAATAAAATCTAATTAAAATGATCCACATCCCATCTGCCAACAGCACATAAGCAACACCAGCCATGGTGGGGGTGAGCAGGGGAAGAGAGTAAATAACGCTGTCTTAATTTTTTAAAATACAAAATATTTCATGGTGAAAAAGTTATTTGCATATTATAACCAGCTCCAAAACTATGCTGGCAATGAACTTCTATGATAACTGAAGATTCTTCAGCCTTAATGAGGGAACTGTGTTGAGACTACTCCTTGGGAGAACATCCCAAGCACACAAAGAAAATTTCTCAAAGTATTCTTTTTGGAAGGGTCTGTGTGGTTTAGGTGCCTCAGCCTATTTTCAAAATGTTTTAAGCACAGAGAACCTCATGCCGCAAAGACTATTTCAAACACATAAGTACATTTATATACAAAATATAAGTACATTTATATACAAAATATATATACATAACACACACACTTTGGGCACTCATTCCATTGATTGCTCCTTTCTCAGCACAGCAGCCAATTAAAAGTTTTATCGTGGACTTAGGACACGAGTTCTCCCCTCTAAGCACGGACACTTTTTGTGTCTTTCTACAGTCAGCAGCAAATACAGCTGAGTTTCTTTCATCATCTCAGTTCTTCTTTGTGAGTTTGTGATGTTAATACTTTTTTTTTTGATACAAACATGATGTTATCCACACGAAAAAGTTACCAAGAGGCAAAATGGTGCCATCTCATTCTACATAAGAACAGAAAACAGTTGGAAGGATTGTCTGTTTAAGGAAACCAAGAATCAAAGTACAAAAGAGAAAAGTTTAGGAAAAAAAAAGAAGCTAAAGTCAGGTTTGAAGGAAAAGAAAGGAGACAATTGGAAAGGAAACTAGAATATTGTTCTGATCTCATCTGAAGCTGCCATGAACCGTACTGCAATGGCATATGGAAAGAAACTAAGATGAAATTAGAGAAAACAAGAAGAGTAGACATTTCAGTAGACACGACACTGCAATATGACTGTTGAAGAACACATCCAAGGAAACACACAGGTTCTGAATAGCTTTACCTGTAGCGAGCAGAATGAAGGTAGAGATAGCGCATCCTAAACTCAAGACAGCAAAAGCTCAAAGAGAGTTTCAGCATGTTTGTACCAGCGTAGACTAAGCTTTGTTACAAGAAACCAGCTGCGATATCAGAGGGAGAGTTCAGCTTTGAATCCAACTTCTCCTTGGAGGCCATCCAACGAGAGACTTAAGGAACAGCAGCACAAGCGCACAACCCTAACACAGGCATTCACTGATGCAAAGAGCTGGGCTTGTTCTTTTAATACTTGATTAAATTACCTCCAAGTTGTATAGCTGACACGGCTATTATCCTCCTCTTGAAGTAGGTGCTGCTTCATGGTTGGCTCCCCAGTGCTTTGGTCTTGCAGGAGAGTGAGTTTCTAAGTGTCTGAAATACATCCTCGGCCTGTTGCTAGCATCAGCTTTCATCCAAGCAAGGACAACCAGCTGCAGAATTGCTCACCTGAAATGGAAACTTCTGAACAGTTCTACACAACTTGATCTGATGCAAAAGGAGAGATGGGATTCTCCTCCCTGAACAGAGGCTGTGGGACCATTTCCCACAGTTGAGTGTGAACGCAGCCTTCATCTCATCTCTGTTTCTTTTTCATTTGGAAGGAGAAATGTGCTTCATTACTAGTAAAGCTCCTCTAAGCATACCTTGTATCTCAGCTAGTCATCACGTGGTTTTTAAAACAGATCCCTAAAACTCCCTTACTGGGCACTTCCCAGGCTGTTTTTCTTAAGAGACACACATGCCTTTCCATATGTTCTGTTCTTCATTTTACATCAATGAAAACTGTGCTTTCGCTGCCAAGTCCAAAATATTGATTTTTAATCAAAGTTAAAAGTGTTACCTCTTGAAATTTCATCCAAGGATCAATTTTTATAAAAACTTGTGAACATTTTGAATGTCAAGGCACCAAAGCGCTTCAAAATTTTGAGTTGCCTGTACAGGAATAGATCCACAAACAAAAGGATTTGTATTTTCTTCCAGGAGAGTATTCATGAGATGGCGCTCATGTTGGTATTGGTGCAATTAGTCTCTGTTCATTTGCAAGATGATTGTCAGCTCATCTGATACTGCAACTTCTAATGCCTTACTGTCTATTGAAGATAAGGTGACACAGGACATAGGCAGTCCATTTTCATAATGATGAGCAAAAATAAAGCAGAGTAATTTTGCTTTGAAAAGAAGGAGAAGGCTTCACAATGTAGCTTTTGCTGTGGTTGCTCTAAATCACTGCAACCTTTGAGGAAGAAGTTTATGGATGCAGAGGTACAACAACAGGCTCCAGCGTAAGTGTTATGATAAAATGAAAGAGGGGAAATACATATTGTACACATCACCTCTGGGAAACAGTAATCACAAAAGTTATTAAACATTCTGTCAAAGGCTCTGCAGACTCCTTTTCTCTCCTGCCCAGTTTTGTTAGTGATAAAGGCAGGTTGCTAATATTTGCCACTTTCAAATTCATATTTTACTACTCAAAAGGCAGAAAAAAATACATTATATTTTCATAAGAGACTATGAAGTTGTCCAATTTTCCAGAGCTGCAGGAGGACTGAAACCTTGTGCTATGGAACAGGTCCCTTCATGAATTATGGAGCAGATGATTTTACAATTCAAAGCAACGGTTCTCACCTTTCCCATTGCCTGGCGTTATTGGATGCTGCTTTGGAGGTGCGGAGTCTTTCAAGACTGATAAACACACATCCCTTAGGAAGGCAGAGGGACAACGAAAGCATGGTCAAGGCATCCCAAATACTCTTGCTGTATTTAGGGCGGGTATTTGGTCCTCCTGATGAAGTGTCACCTTCAGCATTTCAAGGGTCTAAGAACATACATTGGAAATCACTGGGGTACAGGTTTACATTGCTACCTCTGAGGCTGCCTATAAGAAAGGCAGATATTTTAGAAATACGCTCAGTATAAGGTGACAGTAAGGACATACAAGAGTTTGGCTACCACCACATCCTACAGAGCAGCACCACAGCTTTGAATCCCCATGGTACATACAAGGTGTAACTGAGTCTTGGTAAGAATATTCCAGTACTTTGCTCTTGTGGATTCTCTGGAGTCTAGTAAAGAGTTGTACTCATAATGCATTTTTTTTCCTGTAACCAGAATCCTCTATCACTACATATCCTATTTTAATGAGACTTGTAGAAACTTAATATCCTTTAGGTTTACATATAATATAAGCCTAAAACAAGCTAAAAAGCATTGCCAATTTGCCCGCCATCTCTAATTGAGCTTCAGTCTTTTCCAGTTCTCAAAATGAAATCTTGCCTCTGAACATTCTCTCAAGCCAGGTTTTGTCTGACACAGAAGAGCAAAACACAGAATTTCATTTTTTCCAAGTTTAATATAGACACAGAGCACATTTTCTTGCTATGCAGTTCACTCCTACTGGCTTCAGAAAGGTTTGCTTAAATTCTTCTAGGGAAATTAGAGCCTGCAGACACTAAGTTTGCATATCCATATATATGCCAAGAGATATGCCAAGTCTCATCTCATCCAGCAAACGAACTCCCATTTGAAAATTAAAGACAGACTCCAAGAGCTTTCTTGACTTAAAGAACAAATTTTGCTATTTTAAATCAAGATAAAGCACAGAGAAATTTTGCTGTGTGTTTTATTTTCATCCTTTTTCTCATATGTTGAAAAAAAATGTTTATAATAAATTACTTGATGGTGTTTTTACTTTAAATCTTATGCCACATCCCTTTTCCCTCTCCCCAAAATATTCACACTACCTCCAAAATTATAGTTTATATACAGGAGAACACAGAAATAATTTCACATCTTCAGTCTGCTCGATATAAATATTTCATCATAACCAGGTTCACTGTAACTACATCCACCTATAGTGGATAACCACAGGCAAAGAGAATGCGCGTAAAGGAGCTGCACGACACACGTGCCTAGAGGAGGAGGAAGGTGGCTGTACCCGCAGGACCAGAATCGGCATTTCCAGTGAAGGATGATGCTCCCCATATTGCCATACTAAGAGGGCAGCACATTATGCACCCCTTGCTGGCCGAAAACAGGGAATAGCTACTACCATCTTGAGAAAGACTGGGGAGACTAAGCAGGCAAGGGAATGGGAAGTTTTATTATTAAATCAAATGAGATTCAATATGAGCACAGCTCACTGCTACAGATCCTGAATCCAATATCCTACATGAGACAGATAATGATATAGTCAGTGGGAGGTCCTTCCAAAGGAGGAAAAAAAAAATCTAGCTTTTTTATTCCTTTTTTTTAATCCCTTTCTTTCTTGAACCTTTGGAGAAGGAAAGGGAAGTTAGTCTTCTTTCTACTTTTTTCTTGCTTAGAAAAGAGAAAACCAATTTCCCTGCAAACACATACAAGAGACCAAAGCCAGAAACTCATTGAAAGGGCCATTCTATCAGGGGGTTCAGAATTAAGCTAGGAAGGGGAGTAGAGGAAGCCCCTTGGGTTGTGGAGGCTTCTGATTTCATTCCCTGAAAAGGGCCAAGTTCCCAGCCTGTGTAAATCAAACCAAAATAACTAAAGTCGAGGTAGCTCCAATGATTCGTCCCTAAGTCTGAGACCTGGCTCCTCCTCTGCCAGCGTTCCTGACCATGCTCACTCCGAGCACTTGCCTTCAGGGCGGAATAATGAATTCCCATCCTGTAAGGATCCTGACAGCAGGAAGATGATTTTTCTCAGTTTCTAATGAAAAGTGCTAACACTAAACTGATTTTAATAGGCATCAAAACAGGGTCTCAGACAATCCCCCAGGAACAGCATCCAGACTTGCTTTTTGTGCATAAAGCAACAGATAGTAGACTGTACCATCCTGATCATCAACATGATGACTGAAAGACTCAGTCACCTTGTAGGAAGGATCCAGCAACACAGTAGACATTAACATACGGAATAAATTACATAGCTGTTTCCTTGATTCACCCGAGCATGCTAAATATTATGAACTGATACAAGAACGAAGCAGATATATTTAAGTCCTGAAACTACTGATTCCAGATGCAGAACACAAAAGTCTATTGCAGATATACACAATTCACAGAAGCCCGCACAAACTTTCCAAACACCAAAAATCCAGTAGACGTGTATTTGGAGAAGAAATTTAGCAATGTACACAATATTTGACCTGGTTATAAAAGGACATTTCATCTATCCAGTACATTGTCAGATGCTCCAACAAAAATCCAAGATTTATATCCAATGACCGGGAGTATCTGAAGGCAGGATGGAGCTATTTAACTTTGAAGAAACGAACCTTTCAGAGACATTGCACGGGCGTATTCCAGGTTAGACAGTAAGGTTTCTGTAAATGACACTGAATGTTTTTCCCTACCTTGCAGCTGAGGGGTAAATACTCTGAAAGTTATTTTTAGGGTTAGATTTTAGCTTTTGGCTTCAGGCAGGCACAAGATCTCTGGCCAGCAAAAGCAATAGAAGCTCCTAAATCTTTTAAAGAGCACGTGCCAAAAGTGCCAGGTTACTTTTCTGACTTCTGTAGAGAAGTTTATGCTTTTTGACCTGCCTTTCTTGATCGTTTCCCCAGTCGGGCAGAGATTCTCGCACCGTGCTTGGCTCTGGAGCTCTCGCTGACTTGCTGCTCTCCCCGGGCTTTACAGCTACCGACACCTACAGAATTCCTGACACAACCGGAGGCAGGATAAACAGCCCAGCTTTGCTACAGAGGGATGTAGCCAGCGTGATCACGTAACGCAATTTTGTTGTGAGCTGACCAAATAAAATCTTTTAATTTAGTGAGTCATTTCAGCCATCTCTGTAAATTAACTAAAATGGTGATTTAAAAAGTCATTGGCAGGATATGTGTTTATGTATATACATCGGGATCCAACTTAGGTGTGTTCTTTTTACAATGTAAAAATAGAAAGCTCTCATTAAAAAAAAAGTCCTCAATAAGATAAACTATGTCACATTGAAGAAGAATGTGTATTTTACATGACCCGTAGTCAGATGCAAGCTGAAATCCCCTCATACTGCATTACTGCAGGCTTGTTTTTAATATAACATACTCAATATTTCTATTAATGTTGTCTGTCTACATTTTGTATTCCCCAAAAGCTGTATTAGGATTGATATTGCTGTAGGTTATATCAGCACAAACATGTCTGTCCAATACCACATCAATACTAATAGGACTTTTAATGCCAGCTGCTGTTTTATGGGAATTTTCAGACACTATTGTGGACAGAATATAAATATTTATGTATGACGTGTGTTTGTGAATACATGTACATACACGGGAACCGCCAGACCTAGTTAATCAGGCAGTTTGAAAACTTCATTGCTTTCAGATGAAAAAGAAAATTATATTAACATATCAATAGCATGTACATGCTGAGAGAGTGATTACCCTTTACATCTTCAGGATATCCAGCACCCAGGCAGGCCCAGCTACATTAACACCCTATCTTAAAAATTCTGCCTTGGTATCTCTCATTTCTCTCCTACTCTTTCTTCACACTTTCTTCTCTCTTATCTGTCTTTCCTCTTTACCCTTTTCCCCGTGTCTCATTTCTCTCTTCCCGTTTCGCTTGTTCATCTGTCCCTCTTCCCTCTCTTCATTCATCGCTCCCCTTGTCCTTTCTCTCCCTTCCCCCTTTTCGCTTTTCCCTCTTCCCCTCCTTTTCTCCCACCCCTATTCCCCCGTTCAGCCTGTTCTGCTTGAAGTTTCCACCTTGTGCTTGCGTACTGCTGACTTCACATTTGCTATGGTGTGAACTTCACATCTGTGAATGGATGACAGGAAAGATTAATAACCCTGCGCTCCCCTTCTCCTTGACTGTGGGCCTATCTAACGAATAAATATATAAATAAATAACGCAGCTTAAAAATCACCTAAATAGAGACTCAGAGCCTGGGAGAAAACAACATTCTGCTGAATCCAGTCTTTAAAAAAGAACAACAACAACAGAAAAAACCCACAACCTCTAATGATCTCTAGTTTACACACTCGGCATTTTTTTCCTAAATACTTTATGGGGGAAAAAAAAAAAGAAAAGGCAGAAGAATGAGTCCTTTTTCCCGAGTCAATTAAAGGACGAGGGATTTTAAAAGCAAGAATATGGGAGATATACGAAACACAGGGGAAAGAAAAGTAGAAACCCTGCGACATGCAGAGCTGTCAGCAGTGGTATCAGCTCAACGTCATGGTCTGCAGGAGCCGAATACAAGGCAGCAGTCACTTTCCCCTTTCCAGTTAGGAAGTGCTCTGTGGATCCATCGTGTTATGGCAAGGGTGGCACTTCTGCCTATGGGCAGCTCCTTCGCGCAGGCTCAAATCTCCACCTCGCCTGCCTGCCCCATCCACAGCCCTTCATGCAGACATCGCTTCCATCATGTTTTACAGCTTGAGGTCAACCGCTCTCTCGCACGTTGGCCACTGGCCTTCACCAAGGAGCAGAGATGAAGCAGAGCAAGGAGATGGGATGCTCAATTCGGTGCTTCTGGGGCATCAAGAGGGGAGCATGACACCAAATGAGTCTCATTTTATCCTTAATCTCTTGGAAAATGCATCTCAACAGACCTGTTGTTATAGAGAGGAAAGGAGACTATTCAGGAACTAGTTACAGAAGTCAGGCAGATCCAGTGGAGATCAGGATAGTGACGAGTCCGAGTTATTCCCCCTACAAACTCACCTCCAAAAAGCCTTGACGAACCGTACAATTTAGCCCAAAGGCACTGAAGAGATAGTGATGCACGAAACCATAAACATCCCGGGAAGAGGGAAGAGATCATTAAAATTGGAAGCTCTGCTCCATGTTCTGTGCTCAGGCACAACTCTCACTAGCCCTCTCACAGTTATGAAGTTTTCTCCATGCTAATAGGCCTACCACAAATTTCTTTTCTCTCTTAACAGTTTTCATTTCAAACATGCACATGCTACATCTTATCTAAGTGAAGAAAGGATACAGCCAAAAAAAGCCAAAAATATTATTTAAATATTATACAATGCTCAAGTTTGCTTCTCATAAATCACTAAGAAAAACATAGGAAATGTTAAAAGAATTTTCATTATATATTTTTGTTTAATGCTAGATAACCTGTCTTTCATTATCTCCTGCCCCTTGTTCCCCAAAACAGCCTGGAGAAATCACCATTTGAAAACCCAGGGACCACAGATTTTTTCCCCAAAGTCATTTTCTGACTCATTTTCTGATGATGGGGAAGAAGACAACAAATAGGAGTGACCAAGTTTGCAGACAGCCTGAAGAACCAAACTGTCTTGCCGTAACACAAGAATCACCACACGAGCGAGGAGAAAAGAAATCCGCAGCACAAACCTGCTCCCTTTGCTGCTGTTGGTCACTGATGGGGGAACATCTGCCCTGCAAGAGGACACTGAAATGTCAGGCAAATGCAGCAGCAGGATTCCTGCGCTCCCCCAAATCCCCGACATGAAACGTGGCAGCAAGTTCTGGTCTCAACAAAACCAATGGGGAAGGCTCAGGGCTTCCCAGGTGGGGAAAGTCAGTGCGACCCAAACCCCTGTTATTCGGAGGGTATTTCATGCACCTAGTTCGGCTATTGCCAAAGAACAACCCTTTTAAAAGACACCTTATTTAAAAAAATTTTTTTTTCCTAAAAAAAGTCCAGAATTTAACAAATACAAGCCCCTCTCTAAACCAGTTTATAAGGTTAAGTAAGTCTGTAGCTGCATATAACATCTGGGCTTAAAAAAAAACAACAAAACAGCACAGGAAAACAGACACAAAGCGCAGTGCCCCTAATTCCTGTACCTGCGAGTAATTTCACTCGTGCATTTACCAGATAAGGCCCATAAAATCATGTGGGAAAACCCTAAGAGAAAAGATAGATATCCTGTCATATTTTCATAAATATGTATGTGACACACACGTTGTTTAAACGGTAGTTTTTAAATAACTGCTCTTAATGAAGAAAAATACCGCGTGCAGTTCTGCAGGTTTTGTTTGCAAAACAGCTATGAAGTACTGCAGGATCAGGCCCAGTGCATTCAATTTTATAATTCTAATCTTACATTTCAATTTTAAAAGAAAGCATTTTTTCCTATCTGGAAATTTTGCAATATTCATGAATAATAAATTCCTCTAAAATTATAGTGACCTTCAGGTTTTAAATTTGAGAAGAATTCTAGATGGAAGAAATAAATGCAGTGTAAATAACCACCGGATAATTAAATTTATTTTTAAATAGCATCAAAGTTCAGAAGAAAGAGAATAACAAAGAATATCTCATATACACATGCACAAAGACTGTGTCTGTATAATTAGTTATCCAGCAGTAACCACAGTCGTTTTTATAGAGATTGATTATTTTTGAGATTGCATCTTGCAAATCTGAACTAGAAATGCTTTTTGTGCAGTGTTCAAACATGAAGATGCCTTTGGTAACACTACAAGCTGAGGATCCCAAATAGATATTTAATTTAGATTGAACAGGACACTTATGCCATGGTAAATAAATCAATTTATTAATGAAAGCCTTTTCATTGATGTTTAATGGCTATCTTTTCTATGGAATTGCTGTTAATCCAAAATAAATGTGTTTAATAATCAATTGGTATTTGTTTATCATGCAATAATGCTCTTATTAAATCAGAATTAAATGCCTATTAGGAAATGTTAACTTAAAGCTTTAGCATGACTTCTGGATAAGGTTACAATTAATAATTCTCTTAGTTCTTGAGGAGTAACAAATTAATTGTCAAAATATTGTAATGTGTGTTGTGAAACCCCATAAATGAGAACTTTGAAATGTTAAGTACAAAGAAGAGATAAACGTTTCTAAGAGGGGATTAAAATTTCTATGTTATAATTATTACATTTAGCAGGGTTTCTGTTACTGGATTTTATTAAATCCAAAGTCTTTTTTAAATCAAATTTTGGATGACTTGGGAAAGGAGAGGAATATCTTATTTTCCTTACAGCTCCTTGCAGAATAGCTGCTCTTTGTTCAACAGATTTTTCTTTCCAAAACCAATGTTGTGTTATTAAAAATTCTGAAGTTTTTCTTTTTTTGCTCTTTCTAAACACATGTTTTCTTTTAAAGGACGGGAAAGGAAAATTAATAAATAAATACAGATTACAGTTAACTCATTGTCCCTAATTTCAAACATACCCCTTCTCTTCAGCGCAGTGTTGCTCACAACACCAGAAATAGATATATTCAGGCATCCGTCATGTTTTTAAAGAAGTCATTTTTTAAAGAAGTTGCAAAGCGTCTTTACTACCATCCTGAGGGCCGGGCTGCTTCTCGCCTCTTTTTCCTCGTTACTCGGGGGCTGACAGAGGGTTTTCTCAGCGAGAGCAGCACTAGCATCAGCCCTACGAGCTGCAGAGGCAACGAGCAACCTCCAGCCCTGAAGCTCCCATCACCTGCAGCCGGGGAACGGGGCTCCGGGAGGCACAAAAGAGCCACAAAAAAGACAAGAGGGAGCCCCCATCCCTACAAGTAAAACCCAAAGGACCGACCCTCACAGAGCAGCTGTGTTTTGTAAAGGAACTTAAAAGACTTGACCAAAGCGACACCTCCTTTTGCTTTTTGCACCATGTAGAAACCGTCCTCGAATGCTAACTAGTATCACTGTTAACTCCAGTCAGTCCTTAAATTTGCTCTTTGCAATGTTAAAAAGGAAAGAAAAGGGAATTTGGGGTGTTTCCAAGCCTTTCCAGAGAGTTAGCTGAATTATAAAAGGATATAATGCCTATAACTGTGCAAAGTACCCAGTGAAAAGAATCAACTATTTTCTTGAATCAAAAAACAAGCTGAAACTGAACACCGCTCGTGCTGTCTGTTCGCTAATTTGTGACAACTCTTAGCATAGGAATCTCCTGACATGCATATTTATAGAAATTGCCAATTAAGAGAATTCTGAATTTAGAGCACAAAAATCCACATTTTATCTTTTTTTTTTTCAATAAGCAAAAGAAGCATTGGAAAACCTCTCAGTCAGTCTAAATGAACAAGTCTAAAATTTGCGGAATAAGGATTAGTCGCAAAGTATCCAGCAAACAATGACTAGAGAGGAAAAAAGAAAAGAAAAAAAAAGCAAAAATAAAGTATCAGACTCTTTAGACAATTTGCAGGTATGAAGAGGATAAATTCTACTAATGAATTATTCAATATGTAGCCAGTTCTACCTCCTCAGGAAGAAATGCAACTCCCCATCAAGTTCACAGTACTTTGAGCACAGGTTTACTACAGTGCTCATCAACATGCTCCTGCACGGGAGACTAATTTCTCTGAAAGCCTCTATAAAGAGGTTCAAATTTCTAACAAAAATGTTAAGTTCCATAAATGCAGAAAATACCTTGTCAGTAACCAATATTGCACATTCCAGCTCTGAAGTGTTTCATAAACCACTTAGAAAATGTTTGCTTCTCCCAGTTAAAGTAATTAATAAGTAATAGCTCGGGAGACCATCATCTCCTGGAATCTCCTTGTCCTTTCTGTATGCAAACAATAGTGCATAAATATATATACATATATATATATATATAAAATATATATATACATATATATAATAATTCCTTGTCATTTGAAACTGCACGAGTGCAGAGCTATTACAACCAAGCTCCAACTAGTCAAAAGAATCACCTTGTCTATACAACACAATTGTAATTAATCACTCCAGCCCTGGCATAACAGCAGTCAAAGCTGGAAATCTGATGTACTTGGCACCAACTGACTTGGAAAAGAAATACTTTGCAGGAGCAAGCTTACCTGCTCAGAAGAAAAAGGAAAGGAAGAAAAAGGAAAGGAAGGCTGTTATTTTTCACAGCAGAATGTTGAATTCTTTCCTTTTATTACAGAGAATTAATTTAGGATCTAAATTGTCTTTGTTTTAGTTGAACAATTCACTTCTAATTCACTGTGCAGGTTTAGATTTTACTAGCTAAGCATTCATTGATTATTAGGAAAGAGGAGCACTTCAAAACATCATTTATTCTCTTACACATGCTGGAAGGCCAGCGCTTAGTATTTGCATATAAACCTGGATAGGTTGGAGAGCTTCCTCCACACAGAGTGTCATTTAGAAGAATTACATGGTCTAATGCTGCCTCTGGAATTCTGGCCTCCTAGAAGACTTAAAAATGTTACCTTGTTACCATCATAAATAAAACAATAAAAGTTTAGATTTTAAAAAGCAAAAGCAAATACTGTGGAAAAGCAATAATAAATTATATTTTACAATTAGAACATGCAGAATGCTTACCATTTTAAAACAAATGTAAAGAATTAAACTGAGTGAAAAATTAATAAAATATAATTTCAAGGTCTCCAAACGTCTTTTTGCCTGTGAATGACAGAAAGCTTCAGTGGAAAGCCCCAGAGCTCCATCTTGTGGCCTTTCTTTTTTGGGGGAAGGGAAGCAAATTAAAAATAAGAATCATTTTGTTATTGAATCACTCAAATATGCAATTGCTCTTGCTCACATCATACATAGAAGAAAGGCGGGGAAGAAAAAAAAACCTACGAACCATTTTTTCGCTGTTTTTCTTGTGCAATGTCAACTCTTTTTTGCTTAAGGAAAAATTCTCTGCTTTTTCCTAACCCACAGCCCATTACAAAACCCATGCCAACAGGAGGATCTAAATTAAATAAATGTGTGGTCTGAAGGAGAGAGTTAGTGGACTGCAGAAGGGCCTATCACAGAGCCAACAGGCCACCCAGTCTCCAGCTGAAACCAGTTTGTAGTTGTTAACTGGGATTACCTCTTCCTCCATCAACTATTCCAAGCACTTTCCTTAATTCTGAAAGAAAAGGAACATTTGGGCCAGAGCTGCTGCTGCGTCCCAGCTCTGCAGCACTTTGTTGCTTTTCTAATTTAATATTTTACTCTGTTTCAGTACAACTCCTGAGAAATTTCAAACTAAATGTTTTTTGCCTTATATAAGGCTAAGCTGCTGCTCCAAGTGTACCAGAGTCCAACTCCCCTTGCTTTTCCTGCAACTTTCTCAGGGCCGACAGTCACACTCTGCAGTCAGTGGAAAGCCTGAGGCTGAGTCTGCCGTCACAAATTTGCATTCATACAATTAAAAATAATTATAAATTAAGAAAGCACAGCCATTTTATCTAAGTTAGCAAAGAACTTCTAGCTCTGTCATCATAAAATTAGACTCTTTAGATTACAACATGCAGTTTTGCCATATTTAGAGACACGGATAATGCAGGCAAGTCTACTCCTGTAGGCTTTTGTAATGTGATTTTTTTGTTCTTGTTATCCTGAATCAGTAAACAGCTTAATTGTTGTTTGTCAGTTCAGATACAGGATCCTCTTTATGAGACAAATTCATCTACTTCTCACAGCAAATCATGGCCAGACCCAGATTTCCATTTGGTGTTTGGTACAGTCAAGGAGCATCACTGAAGAATTTTGGTTTGGGGAGAAAGAGGCTCATAAATCCTTCGGTATCCTTACCTTAAGACCAAGCCATGAGGAAAAAAAAAAAAAAAAAAGAAAAAGGAAAGAAAAAGAGAAAGTGAGTTGCTGTAGATGCATCTTCATTTCATGATAAAAAGGGGTGGCTCCATTCTTATAAAGTACTGTGCATCTTGTTGGAGAAGCAAATGGATCTATGAATTTGCAATGACATAAAGAATCTTTTATCTGAAAGGTGACCAGTTTGAGACGGGTCCCATTGTCACCCAGGGTCACTGACACCAGACAAGCTGTTCTATGGCCCAGGAAAAAGGGAGTCCTGCTCAAGGCCATGCCAAGACATGACTGTAGCAGGCGTAGATATAGCCAAGCTCGTTTTAATCTAGTTTACTGGGAAAATAGCCATAGTGTAATTATAGAAGTAGAGGTGGCATTGACCCTCAAGGACTCACTCATTAGAGACTCCTCTTCCTCCATTACTGTTTTACCTGGATTAGTTATAGCAAAACCAGAAAACAGACCCTGAAAGTTACACAGATCTTAAATACGAGTCTACTAAATAAGATCAAGGTGCTAGGGAGAAATAAGCCATAGTTCAAGGTCCGATATGGAGCCCTGGGTACAAAAGAGACCATATTTCTGCGGCTGGCAGGCACAGGGGACTCTATTCCCCCTTCACCAGGGCCACGCCACCATCACACAACCTCCAGGAGGGACCTGGGCTCAGGTGCCTTCGCAGGCTCAAGAGAGCAGGGCACAGGTGGGCAGACTTCTCTACCAGCCTGTACAGCTGAAGGCTGGCCTAGAAACAGCTGGCTCACCCACAGCTAAAAATAATCAGCATCCTCCTGGGTACAACAGGCACCTTAGGAAACACACTGTCAAGTTCCGAAAAGGTCTAGTGGCCATTTCCCCAAATCTATTCATCTTCTAGCACCAGGTCATGCAACCCCTACTCAGTCTGGGACTTTGCTCCTTTGCTCCTTCAGTACTTCTACCAGGAATAACGGCACTCTCTTAGATGACAAAAATGTATGAAAAAGGAGAAGGATGAGGTGTAGCTGCTGAAAAGATAAAAACCTGCACAGAACCAGCTTAACCTGCAACCCGAAGTCTACAGCCAAGAAGAATAAAGCAAAGCCAAAGAAAGGAGAGGCTAGGAGATCCCCGAAGGAAAAAGTAAGCAGCTCTCAGAGAGGGATTTCTTTGTAGAGGAAATGTTTCAGAGCTCCAAGACAGAGGGGCCGAGGCAAGGGCTGAGCAGGCAGCCAGATGTCCCTGGGAGGACGCGCCAAAGTTTGGGGCTGGAGCAGGAAGGGAGAGGAAGCTCTCAGAGGGGTTCAGGATCAGAGCAACTGGAGGAGGCATTAGGCAGCCGAACACAAACACACTGCAGCGGGACAGCGCCAGCCCGGCCCTGACAGCAGGTGGGTTTTGTAGCACATCTGCTTTCTCAGACCAGCATCACTCCTTGCAGACAGGAGACAACTGCAGCTAGGGGTATATTACTAAATAAATCCAAACTTTTCAGCTATCTTTGCGGGCTATGAAAAAAGAAGAAAAATTCTGGACAGATGCACATTTTTGGTAAAGGAACAAACAGGATAACTGTATGATGTATGTATTTGCATCTATCTCTTTCATGGATTCATTTATACAACAAACCACATTTATTCATATTTAGAATTACATTCTATCCAAAAAGGGAAAAAAAGAAAAAATAAAAAAGAAAGAAAGAAAAGCGAGAGGATACACGAGTTGACTGACATCTTATTTCTCCGTGTTTGCATTTTTTTGCCATGCAGGGCATAATCTGGTTCTTAGGGAGTTAATGCACCTGCCATTCCAGTGCTGACAAGCAGTTTTTCAGAGGAACACGGTATTTTTTTTATATATTTATTTATCTAAGGAGCCTTGAAGATTGTACTCCGGAGACTTCTTGAGTACTGCCAATAACTAGCAGGTACCAACACATGTACATTTTTGACTGCACTATGATTGATGGTGCTTATTTGTGGCTTGCTGCCTAAATCTCTCCTTTTCCTTTGCTTTGTGTCTGTCTCTCTCACTAGGGTTTTATTTTTTGTTGTTGTTTTTTAAATAATAAAGACCCATTTGGGCTGGCAGGGAGTGAGGGGGGAGCAGGGAAGGAATGATTTATCTGTTGCCCCTGTTTTGAGCTGTTTGAATCCCCAGGGAGTTTCAAAGTAGTCGGTGATCAGAGAAGGAAAATTAAGAGCTCCTGGCAGTGAGGACATGTGTGGAGAAGGGGGTTGGAAGGAAAACCACCTTCCAGCTCTGTTCCTGCCTCACTGGCCTTCTCGCATCCCCATGACGCTGTTGGGACAGAGCCCTTCTGCCCTATGCTCTTGCCCACTGACAAGTCATGAGATCTCACAAATTTACACAGAAAAACATAGTCTTGGTTTGTCCACTCCTTCCTTCTCTTGCCCTTCTCACCGTTGGAAGGTAAGGGGGTGACAAGTCCATAGAGAAGACGCACCCAAGGCTCAAAGAATGAGCAATTTGGGAATGAGAAGACAAGAGAAGTCTCTAAATCCACCTAGCACCAGCACCTGCCCAGCTCCCTTCATGGGCATCCCTCCAAAGATGAAGCTACTTGGGGCATTTCAAAGGCTCACGGCGAACGCAGCCAAAGCTCTAACCTGGATCCTCTTTCTCCTTGGATCCCACAGGTACTAATTGCTCTTCCTGCACCATCCACACCTGCACAGCATGTTGGCAAGAAGGGCAGGAGTGTTTCCTGCCTCTCCCACACAGGTTAACAAACTGCTTCTCTTTCAAAGGAGGAAAATTGATCTATTGAAAACTGAAGCAGGGAATGCCTGGCCCTGAGGCCAGAATCAGCAGATCTACCAGGAGATCACCTGGAAGGAGCAGAGCAGGAGCAGGAAGACACAGACACCTCCTCCGCACCACAGCTGCTCAGCCTTGCCTTGGGTAACTGCCCTTCCCGTGGGGATTAAAGCAATACTGCGGAGCAGCTCCAAAGGGAAAGACGAAGGAGAGGTGATTCCCACTTCACTGATTTCAAAGGGACATTTGTTTCACGGCTCAAATATAGAGTGTTTGACAAAAATAGAATAGTTGAGTCCTGATACGTATTTCAGGCCTCAAATATAGAAAAGGGGGAACAGTAGTGAATATGTCCTGGCAGAGTGTTGAACACCTGTAACTTTCTATTGCATTGTTTCCCAAGGAGAAGAAAACTGCAAAAGGCACAGCAGGACCACCAATATACAAGTATTTAAAATGGGAAAATAAGATCTTTCCACACCATTACAAGTGAGGAATGACTCCAGGGCTAGCGCACTCCCGGTAATACAGACCAGCAAACAGGCAAAGCACCAAGCTGTGTATTGCACAAACCTGACTAGAAACACAAAACGTATATGTGCGTATGTGTATATACATACAAACACACGTATGACACAGTTGCCCAGTGTCCTCTCTCTGCCCTGTGCTCCGTGCTCCAGATCTTCAGAAGAAACCAGAGTCATCACAGGTCTGACCTGGGCTTCTTGAGGACACCAGCACTACAACTCCAGCCAGCGAGGAGTTAAGTTACACAAAAGCTCTGGCAGGCCACACTGTTGGGTTCTCTCTGGGCCGAAGGAGAGGGCCTGCTTGCACTCCAAAGAACCCAGCCCAATGGATGTCCCCCCGCCCAGCTGAGGACTCTGCATGTTCCCGCAGCGCTTACCAAATTTGCCCTGGTAGATGCAGTGTTAGCTAATGCGAATGGCTGCAAAATGGTCAGACAGTACCATCTGCAGGGAAGAGGGAAAGCTGCAAGAGGCTGGAAAACTGCCTCTCTGGCCAGGGCGCGCCCGGGGCACTTGGGCTCGTCCAGCTGAGTGACTAGCTGGTTTTACTCAATTAGAAGAAGATTAATGGGATTTTATATATATATATATATATATATATATATATATATATATATATATATATACAAAAACAAAACTGTAAAT
>JAWLRI010000180.1:5807117-5828421 GCA_034781795.1 Crypturellus tataupa
CACATTAGAGCTCATCATGAATCAGACTGCAGCCTCTTCAAGCAAAGCCTGGCTTTTATTATACGTGTGTGTTCTGACTAACAACTGCGCTGCGGTCACAGCTTACAAACAGTATTGGCAAAAGCACAGTTAGGACATCCTTACAGCACAGCTGACTCCTCAGCGATACCCTGATCTGCACAGGTGCTTTGGGTCACACAAATGTACTGTCTGCTGGAGATGCTTGAGTGCTGGCAGAGAGAAGGGCCTGCTGGTGAGGGCAAAGCTGTGGGGAGAGTCCTGAAAGCAGCTCCCAGACAGTCAGAACAACTGAATAAAGACATTTAGAAATAAATCCATGGGCAACACTCAGAGGAGCTCAGTGACCAGTTATCTGGGTTGCAAATCAACAGTACAGCACTCCTAGATGTGCTGGATTCCAATCGACATATTACTTGGTAAAACAAATCCCTTGTACCAAATTTCTCTGTTGTGGGAACAGCAGTTGCAAGCTAGTTCATCACTAAGGATGATATTTATCCCATTCACTAAACTCTTCCAGAACTACCAATGAAAGACATTTTTAGGTTGCATATTTTAGGACACTGCACAAATTCTGGAGCATGGCAGGATGGTCACAGGTCCCCCAGATGACACACCAGCTGCTCAGCAGGTTTATTTTCTCTTATGAGCTAATACATAAGCAGCAGAAGGCAAGCCCAGCTATTCCTATTTCCAGTAACGTCAGCTCCTCTTCCTACTGAGATCCCTAATGATACTAGATGAGACTCATCAATAGTCGCCAGTAACTTCAGGAGCCCATCAGCAATCCCGAAATGGCACTGGTGACAGGGAAAAGGCAGACAGGGAAACAGCTTCGCAACTCACCTGCATGTCAGGTCTTTTCACATCTCAGTTCCCCATTTGAAAAATAAAGCAAACCCTTATTTCCCTTTACCCTGCTGACTTAAACCATCCCGCTTGTCTCGTGTCCCTTGCAGTCCTCGATAGCACGAAGTCCTGAGTTCAGGAGGGGGTCTGGGCAGTCACTAGGCAATCAGAAACAGTGATCATAACTACAACAGGAGTCATATTTTTCACCCTGCTTTGAGCTAGAAAACATTATCAGGCTAATGTGAAATTCGATCAACACTGCTGTTCCTCCTGGTAAACTTTGCAAGGGTAGAAAAGGAGAAACATGTTAGATTTTTAAAAGGTGAGGAAAAAATAGCCACAGCAGCAATAGCTTGCAGCAAGTTGTTTAGGGACAGGACAACTCCAGAAAAAGGGCCGTGTTTCTGTAGTTGTTAGTTTGTGGTGCTTCCCCTCAAACCCTCACCGCAGCACTCCGAAAGAGCTGCAGCCACAGCATTTACTGCGCATTATGGCGCCCGAGAAAGTGCTGACAGGGACAGCTGACGACCACTCCGCAAAGTAATTCACACCACAACATCATCTCTCAGGCGCTTGGGTTTCTCACTGAAAAATTATGCGATGCTTTTTTGGAAATCCAATGTCAATTTATTGGTATATTGCCTGTACCAAGTAACAAGGCTTCCAGCAAAGCAGCTTTAGATTAATTCTTTTTCCAGCCCTTTGTTAAGGTCTGTCTCCACTCCTTCACTCTCCAAGATAAAAGTGAATGAATTCTTCAGCTTTAAGAGGTATGTTTATTTTATGATCTGCTTCTGTCTTCCATCCGAGTAACTCACTCCATAATGCTCCTCTGACTGCAGTCCCCTCAATTCTGACGCCCAACAAAATGTTTTTGATTTCTTTCACAATATAAAATGCATCTACAGGTCAGAGTCTACTAGTGATTTACCTCTTTGTTGAATAGATTGACCCAAGATATTCCCCACATCAAATATTTTACTTTCGCTAGACTGTAATCTCTTTAAGGCCAGAACCGCTCAATTGCAAAATACAACCCTGCTTCCTGGCTGAATTTCTTAAGCACCACTGATTTACCAGTACCAAGCCCTATGCGGTATTTGTCATGTTGAGCCAGACTTTTGTCTCACTAAATTTAAATCCACTAGCAACGACAGGTTGTTGTAGACAAGGGGAAAAAAAAAATCCACAGTGCATGGAGGTAGCTTGGAGGAGGATTGCAGGGCTCTGCTACCAGCTAAGACTAGATTGATGCCAGCTGCAAATTAGCATCAAGGAGGCAGAGTGAAGCCCTAGTTCAGTGAATCAAGCTCTAAACACGGCAATGCTTGTAGAGTTTCCTGTCTTCATTAAAAATAATAATAATAATGCCCCATTTAGGCAGTTTGGGGGCAGACCAAAGGTCTATTTCTCTACATTTGTTGTTTAAGCAGCACAGGAAAGCAGGGAGCTCTTGCCTGGAGCACATGTTGAGTTACAGCATGTAATAAGCATCAGGAATTCTGTGGATGGTTAGATCCTTGGTTGATGCTTTAGCCCTGCCCTGACTCCTCTTTCCAGGACTTTCTCTTAAGTGTGTAAAATTAAAAGAGTAAGAACAACACAGAGATGATATGGTCTGGGTTTGGGGAGAAGAGCAGTCATGGGGACGCGTTTGCCAGGGATGCTTCAAAAAAAAAAAAAAAAAAAAAAAAAAAAAAAAAAAAAAAAAAAAAAAAAAATCAATCAATCCAGGAGAGAGCAGAGACTCAGACTGAATAACACTTGGAAACATAGATGAGTCAGAAAGGGAAAGAAAAAGAAGGCTAATCACAGGATTCAGTAAAACTTGCGCAAATACAGACTCAACATTAGTATTTTATCCTTGCATTTAAAAAAAATACCAGGAAATCATACAGGGAGATCCCTATTATACCCAGACAGGTTCATGTTTCCTTTTACTAAACTTCACATAAACAGCAAAGGACATTCCTCAAGCAGAGCCTTGCCAGGGTCTATAATGCAATCTCCCCTTTTATTTGTCACAGGAAACATCTCCTTGGGCCCTGTGGGAAATCAGGTAACCAGAGGCAGGAAGCAAAGAAAAAAGGATATTTAATTCATCCACAGATTAAAAAACTTCTCCACCTTCCACAGCTTTGTACAAAATTTTCAGTGTCAAACTGTGAAGTGCTTGTACTGTTAGGTTCATTCATTCCTAATAAATGAACATTTTTAATATCATGGGTAGCGAGTTATCTTAATATTATATACTAAGCATTCAGATAGACTTCAAAATTTGTCCAAAAGAAAGTTTTGCAAGAGCAGATGAATGCATAATTTGAAGATAGAAATAAAAAAGGAACTAGGAATTGTCACACTCACTTGAAGGTAACATAAACCTATGTCCCTACTGAAAAAGGCATCCCCATCCCCTTGCCTCCACACTTCCCTCACCTCCAACCCTACAGCAGGGATGCAGATACACCTAAGGAAAAAATAAAAAATAATAATAGCAAAATCTTTTGTCTTGGTCAGGCAGGTTTCCTTTTGCATCCCAGTCCCAGCACGGTCACTAGGGTTAGTGGGAATTTGCAGTTAGCAGTAAGAGGAAGCAGGTAGCACCACCTAGGACTTTCCCGGCCCAGTTACAGAGCCAAACCTTTAGGAAGTTCTAAAGGATAGAAAAAACTTGGCTGCACTCACTTTACATAATGACATGTAATATAACAATTCTGCAAAGCAGACAAAAATGCTGATGCAAAACAGATAGGGATCGTTTTAATATTAGAGACAAAAAAGCTGAGGCACAAATATTTCTCCGCAAAAAAAAAAAAAAAAAAAATCCACGAGCAGAATCTGTGCTTTACAATCTATGCAGTATCCAGCAAAACACGCTCCTGAGGTATTTCTGCTCCTAAATCACTGAAGTCAAACTGCTCACCACGATGGTCTCTGTAAGCACCAGCTTCTCTGCAACCTGAAGTCCACCAAGAGCTGCTCTAAGGAGGCAGCATGTGCTCAGTCCTGGCTTTTTGAGGTTTCCTCCAATTCGCTCCTATTACTTTTGACAACGTTTTCTTTTTGCTGCTGAACACGACACCCTGTACACTGGCATTGCCTAGTATGCTTAGTGTAGTTTAGCGGAATCACTAGTCTACAGCATTTAAAGATAGAGTCCCCATTCAATCTGTATCAGTTTAACACGCCAGCACCATATGGCATTCTGTAATCAGCTGCAGCATTGTACTTCAAACCCAGCACTGCATTTATAATATTATTGTATGCTGCACAAACACTAATATTTAGAAAGAAAAATGTCCTTTTTATTGGACTCCTGCTGATATCCCAGCTGTTAGCCAACACATGCAAAGAGTTTCTCTCTCTCTTTTTTTTTTTGCATTCAAAAAAGAGCCTGAAGCATTTTTTAAAAATCTTACATCTGAAAGGTACATTTTGTCCTGCCCCAGTAGGTCTGTATGACTGAGTTAAAATGTGTTTTTTTATTAGATGAATTGCATCATTAAATTACATTATAAAAGCTAAAAATGCATCATTAATTTTCAAAAACAATAGTAAATACATCTCATTTCTGATACATGATTCTGCATTTAATTTTTGCCCTGGGCCACATTTTTCTAACAGGCTCACTGTCTTCCATTATGCAGACTATACAAATGGAGCTAAATTGCTGAAGTTGGGGGGGATTGCTTTGTTGCGGGAGGGAGGTATTGGCCAAATGTCTAATGTGAAAATAAATGAATTTCTAATCGGCTGTTGCAAAAAGAAAAATTACTTTTTGATCTCGGCTCAGCCAAGCAAGAATCTACCTAGCTCAAGTAATAAGATACAATGGCATCGTATAGGATGCAGAGAGAGACAAAAGGCGAGACAGACAGACAGACACGGCAGTAAATTAGGTTAGTGCGTTCAGTTCTGTATGAGTAACATTTCTTAATTAAATAGACAGGAATTTCACCGAACTCGAGCCTCGTTGCTGCAGGGTCTTCCCTATTAATGTAGCCTCAGTTCTGTGTGCCCGTAGATCACCGCTGCTTGGAATGGAAAGTGAGAATTAGACACAGTGCCCCGTCCACATGCCAGTGCCTGAGCAAGGGATGGAAGCATAAGAGAAACCACAATCTCAGAACTTCTAAATGTGTCATAAACAGGGAAAAAAAAATAGTCACAAAAACCTGCTAAAGGCTCAGAACATGCCTACACATTTGATCACCGCGGTCTGCTATAACACTGTCCACTTGCCTCCTTGTCAACTAGTGCTCATGCTTTCCAAACCAGCCCACAGCTCAGCACAGTAAGTGTCTTCTGCTCAAAAAACATCCTCCAGACTGGAGGCCAGCTCTCCAAAACACTAGAAATCAGGATACAAGCAACATGAACCATGTGTCTAATGGAGACCATTGTTTTTATTTATTTATTTTTAATAAGGGCAGGTCAAAATGTAGTGGTTTTGTTTTTCTCCTGCCTCTTTCTCTTGTAAGCATTCCACTACATTCCTAGCTTTCCTTACACCTTCCTGCAGCTCCATCAAAACGTGCTCCATGCCCCATCGTTCCCAGAGCTGTCATGCCCTGGCCATGGCATGCACATGCTGCACAATGTGGCCAGCTTGCCCTGCCACTCTTGACCTGAGCTTGAGGTGTCACCTCCTCACGGTCAGAAAGGCTCTGCTGCCTGATCCTCTGGAGATGAGGAGCCAGGACCTTCATCATCATCATCTCTATCATTGGCCTTTCTCATGAGCCAATGTGACCCTCACCATGCGGGGACTGGAGAGGCCCATCAGGTCACTGGTCTTGGGGTCGAAGTTAGCGGACTAATATCATAGAATCTTAATGGCTGGAAAAGACCTTCAAGATCATTGAATTCAACCATTAGCCCTTCAACATCGTGTCTTAGGTGTCTCATCTACACCCTGGAGGTTGGACCAACATTACCAAGTAAGGTAGGTCAATAAGAGAGTATCTGTAGAACCAGTTGCTCTCGAGGACATTAAAACAGTTCTAGGCAAAAGGTAGAGGTGTTTTTTTTTTTTTTTTTTTTCCCTCCATATCACTTCTAGTCAAGTCACATGAAGTATTTCCACCCAATCCCATCAAGAATTTTCCACTTTAGTTAGTTTTAAAGGTATTACGTGAAATAAACCAAAATGCAGTACACAGAGGCAACCAAGAGATTTGTGCCTTCCTACAGATAGAATCACAGTGCAGATAAGTGAAAATTTAATGTTCTTCAGTAGACAGGAATGAAGAATGGGTCCTAGGCTTATAGAGTCAAGTCCATCAGAAGTGGTTTACAAGTCACTTTCTTCTGCCACCAAGTATCCCTATTAAAAAGTAGTGGGTTTTTTGTTTGTTTGTTTTATGGAAAGAGTGACGCCTATCTAGTAAAAACTGACAAAGGCTGTGATGTTTAGGTCTACAGCTGAAGAATAATGTAGCAATATAGGCAGCTAAGGTTCAGTGTCATTTTACACATAAGGTGGTTAAATCCTGCTTTATGTAGAAAAAGCAGATTAACTGCACAGAATTATAGTATTCTCAGTTTAACACTATAGTAAATATCTTATTATTTAAAAGAATCATCCATCACCTTTATTTCAGTAAATACTAGTGGACTTTGTACAAAGAGGCCCATACAGGGAAAGGTCCTTTTTATTCTCAGCAGACAGCTTGGACAGCCTGGGAGGCAGGAAGAGGGCACAAAACCCAAATATTTCTAAAATTGCCATTTAGTGGAACTTCTAAAAATCTGTGCTGCATTTGTTGAGATAAGCAAAAACTTAAGGGAACACCTCAGGAAGAGAAGACGAGAAAAGGAAATAGCGAAGGACAACGAAGAGAGACAAACAGGGAAGCAGATTGGAAATCTAAAGTGATCTGCCATTTCTTTTGAACTGACTAGTTAGTTTTAATATAAACACACACATGCACATGGTGAGGTGTCACTCACCTGGCCTCCTGGAGCAGTCGGGTGTCTGATGGTCAGATGGTGACTTAAGTCAACCACATGCTCCTACCCTTCATCCCCACTTGATGCCAAGCAGTGGGAGGCACCAGGAGGCACCTTTTCTATGAACCCCCAAGGGATGAAAAATAATTACTGAATTATCCTCTGATAACTTTGTCATACTTAAAGAGTTACTCCTCTCAACACATTCCCCATTTCAAAACTTCATTGCCAGAATAATTTATACACAATTTTACACAGCAAGTCTATGATACAAGTAGAATCATGTAGAAAAGCCTATGATTACTTTGAGAAATATTCAAGGTTAACAGAAGAAAGTCTTTTCTGGCCTGCGATAAGAATCTTTACAAAGCAAGAAGAAACAGTACTTCACAACTTGTACTCTCAATAAACATGCCAGACTTCAAAGAGAGAAGGACTTGGTGATACTCTACATTGAGTGGAGTCAGTTAAGGCCTCCGTTTGGTTGGAGACCTTATCACTACTGTAATAAACAAGCTCAAGGTTTTAAATCATGAGCTACTTACCATAAAATTGAGAGAGGAGTAAAAAAAACAATTCCATTGCCTCAGAGTGGTCAACAACCTCCAACAGTAGGATTCTGAACACAGCCTTCCCAGATCCACTTCAGCACCTTCCATAATTAGACCTCCTGGCTGAAGATAGATTATAAAGTGCCTCTCTGGATCAAAGCACAAATCTAATTCAATATAACCCCGCGTCTCACAAACCTTCCAAATGAAAATATTACTCAAACTGATACATTCCTGGGAGAAATCCATGTTTCAAATTATCAGCATTTTCTCCAGACTAGTTTTGACTAAAGTATTTCTGACTAGCTCTGGATATGAGGGACGCTGATGGGCTGTCAAAGTTGGCAGTGAACGATGAAACAGCAGTGCCAGTTGGGACAAATAAAGGAGAGAGATCGTGCGTAACTTGGAAATTAGAGGCCAAGGTCCTGTCTTTCCACTCCCGTGCATTGCAGCAGCAAGACTGGGACCAAAGGTAAATTACTGCTAGTGCAAACCTAATTACTCAGCTCTCTATAGAGTGGGCCACATTAAATACAATGTCTAAGCCAAATGCAGATGAAAAGTTCCCTGCTTTGGAGAGTGACTGTAAAATCAGTTCAACCCCCTGTGTGTACTAGCAGTTCCAGTAAAGTAGTCCCCAAAACACATGATTTAAAGTCAAAGGCATGTATCCATTAGCCCTTAGCAACTAGGCCTCATATTTACCAAACGTGGAATTGAAGTAAACTAAGTAAGACAAAGCTAAATATTTTTTTAAAAAGGTAGAGAGGTCTGTCTTTGTCATAGCACACCTCAATCCCGTGTCCTCCCAGTCCTGAGCCGATGATGCGTCGCGTATCTCTGATGAAGCAAAATTTAAGTCATCAGATGAGGCCTTGTTAGCTCCTTCCTCCAGTCACTAAACAGGGCTTCACTCTTTTGGACAACAGCAGAGAAAGCTGAAGTTTCCTTAAGTAGCAGTTAGGCTGTTAAACAGGGAGCTTTGTAAGGCTCTACTGCCCAAGGCCATATGACCAGGAGAAGCACCATAAGCAGTTACACCTGACTGTACCACAGCAAGGAACTGCAAGCCATAGGGCATTTGGGCCCTCTCATCAGTATGATGAGACTAATTCAGATGTAATAATAAAACACCCTACAGAATGGCTAGTCTAATATACACTAAATTATTTAGCTTGTTTTACTAGTTTACCACAAACTGAGACTCACCATGAAAAGGCAAAATATCCTACTGCAATGCTCCTTAACACTACAGTTAAGGAGCAGTTTTATGTTTGGCCAAGGAATATGATCTAATTTTGAAGATTTTCTTTATAACTTCAACATTTGGAAAACAATAAGACAGAGAGACAAGGGGATAATTGGGATACGCTGTGAAGACACACTGAGCCCTACGAAGAAGGGTCCACTCCCCGCCGGCCACAAAACTCTCCCCCACACCCTGTGACAAGCTTCAAGGGCTCTTGTACAAAACTCAAAGCCACAATAGCAGGCCTCAAGAGAAATGAAAGACCAGCAGCATCCTAAATAATAGGAAAATGGACAGGCAAAAATATCTGAAGGCAAACACACCAAACCTCATGTTATTGTAGTTAGAAATCCTGTAATCTGACCCCTTCATATCTAGCGATCAGCTTAATTCTGAAATTGAAGTAGGATCTATTAAGTGAGTACCTCAGAAAGCCTTTTAATACCAGTGGACATACCAAAACTCAGGTAAACTAATATTGCCATCTTCATTTATCCAAGAGGACAGTATAGATAATTGTGGCTAGAATCTGAAACAAAAAGCTATTTTTTTTCCCCCTGTGCAGAATCAGAACTCTTCCATTAGCTGCAAAAGCTTTTGTGTAAATCCTCTCAAGATGCAATAGATACAGGACTGAAGGAAAAACACAGAAGGGTCAATAGGAGAGCAACAAGAACTGCCAGCTTTCCTCTTAACCAAAGGAATCACCAAAAGCCAGGAAAAGCAAGTGAAAAGCAGCCCTAACCAAACACACCTGGTCCTCATATTGCTCCCAGCTGGGTGCAGAATGACCATCTTCTACAGAGCAGAGCTCACAGCACTGGGTCTATAAACCCTCTCTGGGGTCACAGGGCTGGTCATAGCCATGCGCCCTCAACTAAGCTGAGTTTGCAGGATCAGGCTTTTCCCACCTGTGGTTGAATGGAGCCCTCTCTAGATTCACCTGATTGCTATCACACTTGAGGACTTTTTACTAATGCAATGCTAATATTTACATGCAGATAAGTCTGCATCCATTCCCCGATCAGCAGCCTCTAGATCAATAAATAGATTTTTTTAAAGCAGGCACTCTATTTTTAGAATGCATATTAATTACCCTTAAGCAGGTGCAAAATCAACCTGTTTATTATTATTTCCTCGAACCTTAATGGTAGCTGCAAGCAAATAAATCTAGTTAATGCAATAAAAGGATTTATTGTCGCCCAAATTTACACCAACAGTTTAATCATAACACCTTTTCATCCGACAGACTTTCTTGAGAACAATTTGCCCCACTATTTGTCAGCAAGAAAATGGCCTTGTATAAATACTAGGAGAAAATAAATGCTAATACGTGGAACAGTCTTTCATTCTTCTAATTGCCCAGGGAGTTTAAGGGAGACAGACTTATTTACTCACAGTAGGAAGTGTGCTGTAATAAATTATCACCATTATGGGCCTAAATAAGTCCCTGACAGTGACAGAACCGAAGGTGGACGGGAAGTGAGGGGAGGCGACGGCATCCTGAAAATTTACATGCCGATAAGTGGGAGTGTGAGGACATGTATATCCATGTTAGCAATAACAGCACCAAGGTATTAATATGCAGTATCCATATGGGAGCCCTGTGAGACATTCCCTGCATTTTAAAGAGTCTCCCAGCACTACGTCTTTTCCAAAGAGATAAGTGGCAGAGGCTACACTATAAGCATCCCCCTCGCTGCATGGCATGCTTGCTGCAGGAGCGTCCAACTTCAGGGCCAGGAGCCCACGCCGGCTGCTCTCACCGAGTCCCTGTCCAGCTGCGGTTGTCTTGGCCCAGTACAAGCCCCCAGGTCAGCACCAAGGTGAGCATCAACCCAACAAACAAGCTGGGGGACACAGCACTAACTGAGCAGTGCTGGAGCCCCAAAGCAGAGCCATTTGCTCCTCTCCTGGAGGAGGTGGATCCTCCAGGTTCAACTCCAGCCCCAGCTGTCACAAAGACCAGCAGCCCTGTGATGGGAATCCAGATGCACATACAGACTTCTCAAATACCCAGTTTAAGAGACCATCTGGAAGGGTTTCTCTGCCTCCCAGTGCTCAGTGGCACCATTCGTGCGCTCCTTCAGAAAACATCTAGCCACAATCAGGTTGGTGAAGGTGTTACTGGCAAGTCAGCAGATGTAAACCCAATATTCCTAGCCCCAGAGATACCCTCCTCCCCCAGCACCTCCTTTGGGGAGCCTCATTTTTTGCAAGACATTAGCCAAGGACCCCCCAAGATGGTCCTTAAAATGAGATTTTGCCTATTGCCATAACAGCTGGCTAGTACTGCTGCAATGAAGACAAATGTTGGGTATTTTTGTCCCCCTATTATTATTATTTCTTTTTTTTTTCCCTCTTCTTTTCCTGTGTCCCTCTCCACATACACACACACACACACAAAAAGCCCCTCATTTCTTGAAATAAATTGCCCACAGCTTGCTTTCCCATACATCACAGAGTGAGGACCAGGCCTTATCAACGTTGCTCTGCTTTTCCCATCTATTACCCGGTTTGTTTGCACTTTTATCCCATCGTCCTTGCACAAGGGAGAAAACATCCATCATCTGTACATCTGCCAGCTGTCACAGGGCTGTCAGCGCTGTGACAGCCAACATGACAAAACTGTTGTAACGCCGCACCGGCTCTGGGGCTCTGAGTTGAGATTAAAAAGAAAAAGAGTAAATTTAGCTATGGACAGTAGAAATAAAAAATTAAGAACAGCGCTTTGTGCAAAAAGAAGAGAGGTGAGGGACGAGAAAGTGGAAAACATCAAAATTCAAGTGGGGTAGGATCTGAGTTTTATTTTCAAGAGAGAGGTGTTATAGACACCACCAGGAGAAACTGTGATGTGAATTTGTGATCTCAGCTGAACATCCCTGAAGCAAACAGGGTGCCACAGATGTACCTCATGCCCCCAGCAGCCATGAGCTGCCCTGAAGGGACAGCAGCACAGCCTGACCCTGGGCAACGAGCATATGCACAGGCCAGGTCACAACACCTCTGGTTACACCCGCTACAATAAAGCACTTGGGTCAGTAAAGACGCTCTTAAACGTTTCCTTCCTTTCATCAAAGTCCTTCCTTGCTCTTGGTCCGTCCAGTGCCCAGCCCTTCTCAAGTGCTCCGACTGCGACACTGCAGTGAGGCTCCACACTGACCTTCCAGAAACGGATTTGGCTACCACCCTAGTGACAAGAAGCTACTTTAATGGGTGACAGTTAAATCCCTATCCTTTAAAGGACAAGTCAGGCTGACTTACAACCCTTAGTCCTAATGGAGCTAGATCCCAAATTTCACAAGGGTTGTTCAACCAAACCTTATTCAGCCAAACAGGCATTCCTGAAGGAGCCAGATAGGTTGAACATATTTACACTTCCTTGCACCTTGTTCTCCTACTTTCACTTGTTTATAAGCATTTAAGCTAACAAGAGCTTTGCACCTCTAACATCCATTTCGTCACTATTAGGACAGAAACCACTTATAAATCCTCAGCTTACAAGATGTTGCCAATGTGGAATCAGGAGAAAATAACACCATCTAATCCCTTAGTGGGTTTTGAAGCTTAGGTTATTAGCAGACCTTTCTCCAAAGCACCCAAGCATTAGCAAGTGCCAGAGACGAGCTAGAAACATTGCTTTATTCTAAATACGCAAAATGCCCAGCATCTCTTAAAGCCAACATTAGAAATATGAGTAGTCAAGTAGGCAGGCACAGTCAATTTGCTTCCAAAACTATAGACCGTTCTCTTCAGGTCATGTAAAAATATAGCTTGAAAACCAGCCCTATATCTGTTTACTGAGTCATCTATTCAGAATTGATATACGCAGTCTGGAGGTTTAAACGAGTATGAATTTAATAGATTATACTCATCAGAAAGTTGCATTTTTCAATCAAAAGAGTATTAGCTCAGGGAAGTGTCTTAACAGGTTTCATTCCTTTAGGACTTCCCAGAGGAAAGGGTTGACCAGCTAGCTCAATACACAGGCCTCTGCCCAGGTTTGATTTTCAGCGAAAATACCAGAGTTACCATGAGGGCCTCCCAAACCCGCAGCGTGTAAATCAAACCCCACTGTGGGAGCAGCACCCACATCGCCTCAGGAAGTTATTTGTCCAAAAATCAGAAACAGACTGGGATTTCTCAGAGGAAGGATATGGTTAGGAGCCTGTTAAGATCTCACACACCCCAGAGAGGGGAAGGAGGCAGTGGCTGCTCACAACTTCTCACAGTGCAAAAGTTAGAGCATCAAATAAAAGCCAGAAAGGTAACGAGTCTCTAAAAAGAAAAATAAGGGCATTTTTCCATCACTCAACATGCTAAATATTGCTAGTCTTTCCCACATTAGACTATGCAAGTCATGAGCATATATATGCTCAACTCAATACATTCAGAGAGGGAAAAAAAAATTTATCAGGAGCTATTAACAAATGTCTTCCCTTTGGCTCACAAGTTCCTACATAATGGATGGCTAGAAGTATATACCAAGAGAAATATTATATGCATATATGCTTATACTGTTCCTCTTTTGGCCACAGTGGACCACAGGTCTGAAAAAAAAAAAACAGCCATTTTTATATTACTTTTAGGATTTCTTATTTCCATTTTCCTCTTAAAATTGCCTTAAAAAAAAAAAACTTATTTGGTCTAAAAATAATATTCTACTCAATTCTGAAAAAAAAAAAAAAAAACCACCACTTAAATCTGTTCTGAGAATTTTAAAATATTAAAGATATTACTAAAAAAAGAAAATGAAAGAGAGAGACAAAGTAGTAGTTTAAGGCTGCAAAATCCATAGCAGAATTAGTTAGAACTTGTCCATCTGTACCTGTCAAACTTACAATAATGAAAGTATTCATTTGATTTTTCTACCTTAGTAAGATCTTCTAATCTACTTCTACTTTCTTATTACCAGAGACACCCAAAGTGCATCAATAAATCCACTTAGACTAAAGACCTTTTAAGAAAAAAAGAAAAAAAAACCCACAGTAATAAATAACAGAATTTTCTCATACCTCAACTTAAATCAAAACTGAGTTAATTAGATGATAATTTTCTGCTCCTCAGAAAAGCCAAAGCCAGGTAGGTTCTTTTATAAGGCCAGAAAAGCCTAAAAATGTGAAGTAGCCTCTGTTGGATGGTATCTGAACAGATGACTGGAGTAGTTGGCCTTGGTCTCTCCCTACATTCCTAGGGCAGGGGGTTCAAAACCAAGTCAGCTGCAAATCCCAGGCTCCCATTTGCTAATCAAAGTTTGGGACAACTGGTAAAACCTTCTCAGGAAAAGTAAAATCCAGAAGAATTAGCAATGAAAATCATTATCAAAGGTTACAGGTAAGAGAAAAGCAGAACTTGGCCAATACCTGTCCCTTGTGCCCATGTGCCATGAGCTCCTCAGCGTCCCCAAGACCAAACTCAGCCAGCTGCTACTTGCATTTAGATTAGAATTAACATTTTTTTCAACAGGTTTCCACTGTTTTGGGACTGCAACTAACTGCATTTAGCCAAAGTGGTGCTTGACATAGTTACTCTGTAGGAAATAAGGATTGTTATGGTTAAGAAAGCACGGAAATGCTTGTGTGTTCCTTTCCCCAACTACTTTAGTGTTTCTGTTAAATAAAAATCCATTTTTATTCTTAAGGGAGCTGAGCAGAGAGATGTTGTTTTACGTCCCAGTTTTTGCCATTGATGATGTATGTCCCTTTTACAAACTTATCTCTGGGATTTTGCTCAGTTTATAAGCTAGGAGCAATCTTTCTTTCCTAAAGCTTCCTTCTCCCGCAGTCTGGAGGAACCTTGAGATTTCCTGCAGGTGATTTAAAGGGCTATAATGCTCGCAGGCTAGATTTGTTTTAGTGTCCATAAAACTCAAAAATTTCATAAAACAATTGGTGAAAATAAAATTACCAAAAAATGATGTACTACCAGCAGACTGTATAATAGTTACGGGGGAAATGGAGAATATGATTCACTGGGGTATAAAAATGACAATGTATTTATTGCAGCTCAGTGACAGGAAACTAATTTGTCCCTTTTACTTTTCAGACAGGGCTAGAATTCTGATTTTTCTCTTTTGCCTCCACTGTGACAAGGTAGCAAAATGCAGACTACAACCATTTGGCTGAAGAGGCAGCTGTGTCTGCACTACAAGTTACCACATCATTGAAAGAAAAAGAATGCAGTAATATTTGCTGCTCTGTATATTGTAATTGCTGTAGAAAAAATAACTGAAAATAAACAGTAGTGGCTAAAGTAAGAAGGTATTCAAGTATTATCCCAGAAATCAAAGCAGTTTATTTGGGTAGCTGAAAGAGAATCCAGTTAATTCTCCTAAATACATTTCTTCTCAAAAAGAAAATCTACTATACTTCCACCCACATGGTTCCTTCTTTGGCTTCCCCAGAAGCTCTCAAGACGACAAAAATAGCCTCCAAAGCCACCAAATATCCAGAATACAGAGGCAAGCGGGGAGTGAGGGATCGAGCTTGATGAGACGTGATTTTCGCTAACCTCCGAGTGTGAAAGCTGGGCAGGCTCCCACCCTCCAGGCTTTGGACGAGGCGGTCCACTGCTGTGGATGTCTCGAAGCAGGAGGAGCTGGAGAAAAAAGTTAAAGCACAGACTGAATAATGGATCTGGGAATTGGAGGAACACATTGGAGGGATATTTGGAGGAACACATGCACAGAAAAAGATTATGATGCGACTGAAAATATGGAACTGTAAAGCAACAAAAAAGTCCATTTTGACTTTTTTTTTTTTTTTAAGAGATGCACGATGAAATTAAAACATGCAAAAAAACTGAACGATGGAGACTAGCAGTCTTTGGCACAATGGAGTCAACTTGAAAAGTCACACCAAGGACCAATTCTTTTTTCATGGTCCCTCCTGTCCAAGTTACATTATCAATCACAAAAATTGAATAGCAGAGACTGGATAGAAAGCAGAGGAGTGCCTTCATACATCAGACTGCACATAAAGGTTCTCCATGGCCCACAATGAGTATCATTTTTGTCTAAATATCTGCTTCCTCCAGAACCTGTAGGTAAATACAATAGTTGTGTTTTGTGTCTCTTTAGACTATTTAGAAGTCGTAAAAGGCTTCTCCTGGTAGCCTCTGCTCTGGAAAGCCCCAGAACAAAACAGGATTGATTCCAGGACTCTATAAATTGGGTTTTATGAGGCAAGTGAAGTATCTAAACAAATTGCCCAGGTCATTGTCCTAAAAAGTAAACATAAAAAGTGCTCTAAATTCTCCGTATTTTGGGGATGGAATGAAAAGCTTACTTTTTTTTCTAGCTTATATAGGTCTCTGAAGTTAATAAGATTCTGCAGATTATAAAAACTCAGAGCTGGGTTTCAGCACAGTTTCAATTTGTTCTTTCATTTTGTGATATTAAACATACTTATTTTTATGACCATCCCTCTCCCCTCTTGTACTCCTGTATCCCTAGAAGCACAGGGGACATCCTGTTATTTGGTACTAGCCCACACTCCTGTAACTCCTTCTGAGCCCCACCGACACCTCCTGCGAGCTGATTTACAGGAGGATGTTATGGAGACAACTCTAAATGTGTGATTATAGCAAAAATCCCTAACTGTCCTACAACAGTTAAGTCTTGTGTCTGGAAAAAAGCCCTGCACACCACCCTATATACACATTATTCTTAAAGTTTAAGCAGAAGTGAATGCTTTTTAATATTATTCCATTTCTCCATTTATAAATTTTGAGGACAGCAAAGGATGTGGAGGGAGTGCTCCTCTGCAATCTGTAGCCACTCACTTTGACTTTTAACCTGCACGTTTTTGGCTCAGGTCAGTAATCCAAATGTTGCCATTGGTGGTACAGCCTCATAACAAACTCCACTGAGGTCAGTCAAATGCATTGCAGAGAGATAGATCAGTCATATCAGCTTGGGAAAACACATTCAGGGATGCAAGGATTTTTGACCTGCACCATGAGCCTGGTAGATGACACTACGGAGCAGCTTCTAACTCTGCTTGCTTTTGTCTCTGCTCTTTTAGAGGCTAAAGCACCACGTACATGTTTCTTCTCAGTATTTCTTAAATGAGAGATGCCAGATTTTCCTGTTAGAAACATGTTTAATAACATACATAAGCAGTTATTGTCCTTGAGATTTTATTCATTTAGCTGCTAATTTTATTATACTTTGCACCATATTTGTATGGGAGAGAAACTTAATTCATGTTCTTTGATAGGCTGTAACCTGATCAGAGAACAGCTCACATTTGACACAGGCTGCTAAAGGCAAAAGTAACTCAAAAGTGAGGGAAAAAGGCCAACAGTACTGGTGCAACTATACAAGCTTTGTGTATTATCTGCCACACATTGCTAATCCACACTTGACCTAAAACATGCCCAAAGCCCCCTATTTTAAAATTAGATGGTTTAGCACAATACACAGAAATCATGTGTGCACTTGAAGTTAAGATCCTTTCAGACACTGTGCAAACACGCTGCAGAGATCATGAAAGTCATGCAGGCTGCACATGTGTGTGCAGGCAGGTCACCTCGCTGCAAAGTGAATCACTGCAGTGGGACAGATGAAGGTGCAATAACAGAGTTCAAAGACCTGCATTTGATACCTGAGGCTCACCCGACTCGCAGCAGTCACTGATCCCTGGCAATCTGATAGCTTTAACTGATGCAACCCAACAGCTTCAGGCAGCTCCAGTCAAGTAAAGTACCTATATTTGATCTCCTGTGTAGCACACACACTTCATAATGCTATTTTGAAGAACTAACACAGAAAATAGAAGCAGTATTTGGCAAGTGGATGGTGCGCAGAGGGTCGTGATGATGTGCAGCACTGCGCTCTAACACTTGGCTGCCCTTTGCTCCTCCTCCCTTTCCCCTCCAATTAGTTTCCTTTCCAAATGTTACTGTATTTGGATCATTAATGTCACTGTTTGAATTCCTCAGACTGGTTACAATAGCCCCTTGATCATGGATTTATTATCCAAATGCCAAGAGTCTCGTTATCACTAATGAACTTTGGGAAGGAGGAAAACCCATACGTGATGGTCTAGCTTATTCACGCAGCAGACATGTCTTAACGATCGAAAAATGTTACTGTTTTAAATCATACAGCCCAGAGACATGCATCTACCTATAACCTGGTGACTGTTACTGAAGAAAGATTGGGTGACCCATCCTGAATGCTACTGATGACCTCCAAACATTAAATTGGACCTGTTTTCTTATGGTTTGTTTGAAATTGCTCTAATATAAAGAAATTTCTGTTATTCCAGTCTAAACAAAGGAAGCTTGTGAACTTTTAGGCTGGAGATGAGCTTTAGGACTCAGGACTTTAGGATCAGCAAGCTGTCCACCCTCCCATCAGCTACTTCTGTTGATAAACTAAAATTTTGACCTATGTTTTGATGACTCAAGTCCTTCACTAATTTAACTTCTTTCCAGCAAGAAGTTCCAGCAACTTCATGATTAAACAGGTCAGAAAAATGCTGCTTCCTTCAGCTAACAAACACTGTTTCAGTTAAGACATTGTGAACTTAATACTTCTATTCACACAGGGAAACTATTAATTTTGGATATAGAATATTGGTGCACACAGCTTTAAATTTCATAAGAGAAAGGTTTCATAGCAGAAAGAATTTCTGGTTTCATAGCGTAGAATTTTACAGTCCAATTTTTCATGGGAAGTACTTGATAAAGAGGCATGAACACAGTTGAAAAATTCACACTGTTCACAGATGTTTTACACTTCCTTCAAATTGTACATGTGTTTAAGAGCTCTGCTGGGCTAAGAACCAAGAAAATAGTCACATAAACACTTGTTATTCTCTCTTCAATTTTGTTTTAGTATTTCTACTCCATCCACACAAGGCTGAGGTTTCTAGCAGAGCTGCAACCCAAGAGTTAATGCTCATTGCTAAACTCTCGCGTTCCACTGGCGTGGTCAGACAAGGCCCACTGCTGTCAAAGAAACTTCTCAGACATAATGGGAAGTATCCTGTTTCAGCAGGACTTGGTCAGTTAAGTCTATGACTCTTTAGAGATCAAAAATCTATTTCAACATACAGTTTTGAAGACAGGACAAAAGGGCAAGACCATTCATAATTCTGACACCGTCCAGCAGCAAAGGGAACAGTCACAGGATAACAAGGAACAGAATGGACACTACAGTTTTCTCATCAAGTGAGGATAACACCACCATCAAGTGATGTTTCTGTGACCAGTTAACTACATCTATCCCTTTTTTCTTTACCAGCATATATACTCCAGAGGATACTACACTGCTGCGCAGTAATTCTACAGAGAGGTAATCAGGGCTAGTTTCAGTGTAACATGTCAGTCTGACCCCCCAACCTACCCTCAAAAATTTTTGATGGCATTTTCATACCCACCTCCCCTTACCCTACCCCCTTCCCCAAATACATACACACACACACTTTTTAGCAGAAAAACACACTTCTGTTGCATCACCACTTATCCATCCTGGGTTTTAATTGTAGAAGTTCCTACTGGCTCTTCCAGATTTTCAAAGTAAAATAAATTCATTGTGAAAAACTATGCCCATAGTCCAAGGTTCTGCTAGTTTGGCTTGCACTCGCCTTGCAGCAATTCGAGCAGAGGAAAAGAGCAGAGTTTCTATAGCAGTAGGATAGCGCCTCTTGGTCACTTCTTTACTTAGACCTCAGTATCCAATAATTAAAAATACAAATGAACATCTCTGGGTAGATAGATTTAGACAGATGTGTCACATAAAAAAAAAAAAAAAGCTTCTTTTTGTAAACTAGTTTTATTTGCTTTCAAGTTCCTGAGTCTTTACAGTGGAGCCAGATCACGTTTTAAAGCTATTTTCACAAACCACAATTACTAGAAACACTTTAAAACAAAAGCCAAGATTCTCATGCAGTCATTTGCCTCCAGGAGCTGGGACTATAAACACAAGCCCAGATATCTCAGGACTCAGTAAAAGCACAAAGCAGACAACACTGTCTCCAGTCTAAAGTATTAAAAAGTATTAAAAGCTGCGGTCATTAGAGGATATAACCCAAACACTGAATGATCTGTGACTAGAGATCCTATCACATAGTTGATTTGCACAGCTCAAATTTTCTAGATAAAGCCCAGAAAATAAATACACAATGTAAAAGGTCATTGACCAGTTCGCCAAGGGAAAGCCATCCCGGATGAAGGTGTACGCAGTGCAGGAACCTCATGTTGATTCTAAGCAGCTCCAGGAGCTCAACTGGGCTTTGGAGATGCAAGACCCAGGGTGATCCCTGGCCTGACATTAATGGCAGTTTCAGCAGGTCTGTTATTCCTCTAACTACTGAACTCCTGGGAGAAAAGAACAGGGGAAGAGGCAGGGAGGAAAGGGAGGAGACTGAGAGGTTTAGGACAGTGGGAATATTTGAGAAGGATTTAAAAGCTTCAAGTTAAATACAGTGGGAGTTGGGACACTCAGGTTTTACTGTCAGTTTTACATTCACATAAAACTTTATAGCGGCAGATGACCCCGCGTGCTTCCGTTTGCCTCACCGCGACCCGTGTGCCAGCGTGTTCACAGTGACCTGCTGGGTGCCCTCGCTCTGCTCCTCGTCTCCTTGCCTCTCCCCACAAGTGATTATTTATCTGATGCAAGACTGAAATTAGATCCTTGCATCAGTTTACTGTAAGAGGAGAAAAGGGGGTGGAGGAGACTGGTAGACATCTCATGAAGGATGGATTTTCCCCATTTGCACATGCTAGTCAAAACGGGTCACTTCAGGGTTCAGAAACAACGGCCCTTCAGAGCTTGAGGAAGAGTCACAAGAAAGCTGGTGTTTCTGAGATGCTGGAGGCTACAGCATTCTCTCAATTCCCGTTCTCCAGCAACAAGCTATCACTTGTGAAGGACAGCAACTCAGAGCACTGGAGGAGTGAGCGTGGACAGAAACAATCAGAAGAAACTTGACTTGGGTCAAACAAAGCAGCATTCGTTAACTCCTCTTGTTTTCTCTTCATCATCTCAGTCAAAAATGCTACCGATAAATTCAGGAATCAAAAAAAGTTGCATCTGGATGTTTTTAGAACAAAATATTTTCAGGCAAAATGAGAAAATATTTTGAAGTTTATTTTAGATGATTTAGGCTTAAAATGGTTAAAAAAAAAAACCTCTTTGCAGCTCTGTTTGCCAAGAATTCAGATTGTCTAGAAAACAACAATTCTTTGATGCTCAAAAGTCCGCCAGTAAGCTGAAAAACTGAGGAGCACTTATTCACTCAGCTTTCACCTGTTCCTTGAGGGATAGGGCAGTGTGCTGGGTAAGGAGAGAGCTCTTCTTGGGAAGGGAAGGCCAATGCTGACGGCTCAGGGACAGGGTGGGCCGCAGAGGTGGCCCAGGAGGGCTACAGAACTTTAACAGGACTTTTATGGAGAAACACATTAACACAACTACAGAGACTTGTCTCAGCTCTATGCTCCTCTTGCCTCATTTCTTTTTGTATTTGAACAGCATATCACTTGAATTTCATGGAAACATAGAATCACAGAATCATTAAGGTTGGAAGGGACCTCCAGAGGTCATCTAGTCCAACCCCCTTGCACACGCAGGGACACCCAGAGCATGGGGCACAGGGCTGCATCCAAGTGGGTCTTGAAGATCTCCAGGGAAGGAGACTCCACAACCTCTCTGGGCAGCCCGTTC
>JAWLRI010000180.1:5828521-5842810 GCA_034781795.1 Crypturellus tataupa
GGCCCTGCGCTGGACTCTCTCCAGCAGCTCCACATCCTTCTTGTACTGTGGGGCCCAGAACTGGACACAGTACTCCAAATGTGGCCTCACTGGGGCTCAGTCAAGGCGCAGGATCACCTCCCTCGACCTGCTGGAAGTTTCTCTAGTAAAGATACCAGAAAAAAATGAGCAGGTAATAAATGTCACAGGAACATCTCTCATAATGGATAAACACAGGCCAGAGCCCTTTTATCTTAGTGTACCAAAGGTGTGTCCATAAAGTTTAGCAGCTTCTCTTTGGCCTCTCAAAGTCTACCAGCCTTTCCTGGTAGTCTACAGCCTACCCAAGCCTGCAGAGCTGTACAGAGACCCCTTCCTGACCTTCAGCTGGAGGTTCACACCTTGAAAATTGTCCATTAATAATCCGAACACATTAGCTTCACAAACTTTAACACAAAGTGATGTTGAGAGCTACATGTGCTTAAGCCAAAATGTTTGAGTTTACAATGGAATTAATCTTCGTTGTAACTTCAGCATGCCCAGTTCAAGAGGAAAAATGAAGGCTGCAGACAAATAATTCTTCCCAAAACATCACTAAGCTAAACTAAAGATGGGAAAAAAAATGAGTCATGTCATTAACTGACTAGCTGCGGTATCCAGCAGGGAGAGAAACAGACATCGTTCGGGTAGCGGTGCCATAGACGGCCAGATTGGTCCACAGAACCGAGATGAGGCTAAAGATTCAAACCAACTAACTTCAGAAGTTTGTGAAATAAGCTCATACCTCCCATACAGCATTGCTGCTATTGGGCCTAGGTGTGCTGAGATCACAGAGTGAAATCCTTGTCTAGTAAAATCATTTTTTTAAAAATGCTGGTGGTATACTCAGTAATCACATCCTGATTAATGATTGACTCCAAAGCCATTCAAATACTTCACTAGAGGGTCTCCAAAAGCTCTGCCACTGTTAATGGATTTTACATGATTCTCAACTCCATTTTACAAAGGGCAAAGACAAGTTCGGGAGACATGAGCACTGGAGCACCGCGCAAGCCCAGAGGAAAACAAAAGGACCTTGACTCCCAGACCTGCACACCAGAATTCCTACAGCTCTGCTGAGGGGAAGTGGGAATAAAAAGCCATCCATCCAGCTCAGGTTACCCCCTGTATGTACTCAAAGTGCTAAAAATAAATCTGCAAAATAAAAGCTCCCGCCTGGCGCACCAAAACACAATGGGCATCAAATTGCATTAGAATGTTTATATTGAGGAAAATTGCATCCTGCAAACTTAAATTATCTCTCTCCTCCCTCTCCCCTCCCACCTGCCACGGCCCATTTCCTATTATATTTTTCTAACAAACCAATAGATGCTTGAAATCACGGAAAGCCATAAAGAATTGGAATCAAATTAAGTCTACATTCTAACTGCATTAGGTGCTGTCAAGCATAGTTTACTCACTTTTCACAGTTCTATCTAGAGGCTAAACAATTTTGTACCCTTTCTCTACTAATCAAAACTGATTACTCTGATAATGGACCCCTGACGCTGAACACTTTATGAAGGTAAATTATGCCATATCGAACAGGAAGGGGAATGGAAAAATCACCCAGAGATAAATAGGTCTAAAGATGCATATATTGATCTCACACTCATTCTTTCTCTCTCTTTCAATGTCTGCAATGGCTAAAGGTTCAATCAATACTTTCAGTGCTGTAATGCCATCTTTTATATTACCATCATAATTGGCCGTTACCACAGTTTGCCCTCTCATTGGCTTGTGCTGGGGGCCTTTTAGAGCCGAGGTCTTTTGTTTCTCCCATTCTGTGGGTCTCATAAATGAAGGGGCAGGTTAAACACAGCCCTACCGCAATAACATGAGGCTTTCCCTGCACACCCGGGCAAAGGGAGAAGAAAGATACTCAGCCATGGGCTGGAAGTCTGGGGGATTCTGACTCACCTCCCAAGAAACATTCAGGTACCAGCAGCTCTTCAGGTCAAACGTATTGATTTTGGTTGCAAGAGTCAGTACAGCTTTATTGTTCTGAAGCTTTAAAACTCTTCCCATCCATGAAAAAAGAAAGATGGCTTTAGTTGACAAGACCTTTAGCAGTCAACTGAAAGACTGCACAAGGCAAAGAAGTCCCAGATAGCTGCCCGCTAGGACGAATTTCAAGAATTTTGGATTATTTTGTCAAGGAAAGCAAACAAACAAACCACCCCATACCTACTTCCCTCTTTTATCCTCATTAAATCTTAGGTCCCCAGTCCAGTGCTTTGGTGGTCTCCCTTAATGTGGATTTGGGGTCCTGAAAGACTAGTGTTCCTGGGAATATGGTGCATAACTCATCCAGAAAAGGGGTGGCAGGAAAAGGGAACAGGTCTGTGAGGAGCTCTGTAAGAAACAGAGAGACAAACAAAAAACCCACTACACTGGCTCTGTGATTTAGTTGTAGTGGGGACTTAATGCAGGATTTTGATTGCATTGGTTTGTAAACACCCTCCAAAGTATCTGCATGAGGTCATCAGTGCAAGCAGAAAGTTCACATTAACCTTCTAGGTACTTATGCCAGCCGGATACCCAATAGCTAATCTAATAGCTAATCTCCACCATCAGGTCACGGAGAGATCACTCAGCTCTTGCCTCAGTACAGAAACAGTGAATGCATTCAAATGAGGAAAAAACTTCATGAGAAAAAAAAAAATCACTGATAACTGAATAGCGATCAAAATTGCTTTGCATATGACCAAAAAGATAGCATCTACTTTAAACCATACAGCTTCGAATCCTAAGTAAGCACCATCTGATATCTTTCATATCCTCTGTGTGTGCACATGTAGCTATTCAGAGACAGATGCTAGATTTAAGACACCAAAAACTGCCTCATCTTCATCAGGAAGTCACATGCAGGGAGCTGGGACTCAATCTGTGCCAGGGATCCCCTACGCACATGCCTAGACACGCGCAGAGCAAGAGCAAGATTCTCTTGCACAGCCCCTCTTCCATCTCTCCTATCCTAAATACGCAAATCTGTTTTCCTGCAGATTATAGCTAAAACGCAGTTCTACAGAAATCCTTCTGTCTTCAGCCCAAGACCAGTATCTTCCCTCTCATGCATTTGTTATCTTTGAAAAGGAGATACTTGATCTATTTTCATGCAAACTGTGAGTATCCTGAATGCTAACACATCATCTGCTATTTCTATCCATTGTCTTGTACTGAAGAGAAGAAGAAATTTGTGATTTGTAGGGTAAGGCCTTTGCAAACACAAGAAAAAGCTCTGCTTTAACAGTGGAAAGCCTCTGCTGTTAGAATAGTCTAAAGGCTTATGAAGTCATAAAGAGCAATATAAACATAATATTCTTCATAATCACAGGTTAGGGCATGAAATGCGCCTCTGTAGATTGAGAGTAACCTCCTCTAGAGAATCAATTAGCAAAAGAATAGCAGTCAGACAAAAAGAAAAAAAAAAGAAAAAAAAACACCGTCGCCAACAAAAAGCAGCATATAGCTCTCTGCAAAGCAGCATTAAAGAATATGGCATACAGCAAGGGAATTAGTGACTCTTCAAATCCGTTTGTAGCATCTGTGAACAGTGCATGTTTAACCTCCACCTGTGAAGTGCCATAAGCTAGCCAATACACTGCTGAGTTTTTTACTTAGCTTAGTTTTGGATATCTAGATAGTGCTTAAAACAGAGAGGAAATTCGTTATATCAAATATGAGCTCTGCAGAAGATACAAGCTGTTCTTTGCTAAATACTTGTGGCCAACCTATCAATATGGAGATTTAGACTATTTGTTGCAAGGGTGCAGCATCCAGTGACACCACAAATGACTTGTGTGAAAGAAGAATATAAATGCTCAATTAACAAAAGCTTAGTAGAGCCAATATCAGACTATAGCTTCTATTCTGACAAATTCAAAACTGTAATTTATGCATCACTATGTAGTGGGAAGAAATGTCCCTTCCTCAACTCTCATATAATCCTCAGTCTTCCTCCTCCTCTGTGCCTCAGCCATGTCCAAGAGGCCAAATACTTTGTCATCCTCTAAAACAGGCTATCTGGTTCCAAACTAGACCACAGGGAACAGAAAGGACCCCCATCTAGGTACCTGGCAACATTATCCTGGGAATCATCTTCAGGTAAAGATAAAAAAAAAAGCAAGGAACACAATTGGGAGGTAGGAAGGCACATGCAGACAGGACACCTCAGCAGTCTACTGCCCACCTATCGTCACACCTGGTTCAGACAAGGAGACCCGTGCAATGTTCTAACGAAACCGCTGTGCCCCAAGAAGCAACTGTGCTTTGCTGAGATCTCCACCATGCTGGACGGAAGGAAGACTATTTACAAAGCTACCACTGCTTGTCCCAGTTAAGACAAAAATTCCTGCCTGTAATTACGCAGATCTAAGTTTGGCTCTAGGACTAGAAAATGGCTATTTAATCTAGTTTAATTCATTAAAGTAACTCTTACGAAAAGTCAAAAGTAACTCTTCAGTTATCAAGAATGAGTGCAACGGTTTGGATTGAGATCTGAGAAGCCTTCAGAGTTTACAGCTCTCTAGGTCCCATCGGGAGATGTCTTGCTTTCCAAACAACCAGCTCATTGGTGAGTATTTAGAAACCAAAGCACAGATAGAAGTGCCAGTCACAGATCCAAACCAGCTTAATTAAAACTGTCCCCACCCAAGCACCATCAGTCACCGCAGAGCTGACACCTCCACAGACATCCACCTACAAATGCTGGTGATCCCGGACTGCCCGGCTTCCTGTGGAAGCTCAACAAGACAAATACTCACCTCTCAAAGTTGAGATACCTATCCCACAAATCACTGCTCTCTTCCCCCTGCACCTTCCCTTCCCTCTAACCCTCTTCCATTACTCATCCACTGGAAGGAAATGCAAAGAGTAATAATAATTAGACAAGTACAAATAGCCAGACGGCGATATGGATGGCGCGTTGCACTAAATAAAGGGCCGTTACCATACCAACAGGCGGGCAGAGTGCTGATCTAAGAGAGCTCCGAGGCGCTCCGGCAGTGGCACATCATCTGTTATCCGACAACTTGGGCTGGCCTCTCCAAGGCGCACGGCGCTGCCCAGGTCCTTGTGCCCCATCAGTTTAAGTCAGGAGGGATCACTGCTCCTTATTAGGGAGCACTCAAAGCCTCCATGTTAGCAGCAAATTAGGTTCAGCTTCGCTCTAGGAGGGAGGGCAGTAACAGAATGAGCAGGCTGAGCCTCTCCTAGGCCCTTTGTCATGAGGAACACCAGAGTCTTGTTAAGCAGAAGAGCAGCATGGTGAGACCTGGACACTGCTCAGACATGGGCCTGGACTACCAAGCAGGAGTACTGAAGCTTACCATGAAATGGGACAGCTCTTTTCATTTAATCACTTCTCTTTTCTCAAAAGTTTGAGTAGACTTCACTGGGACAAACATGTGCAGAGCACAGTAATAGCTTGGATCATGGTAAATAACAAGGGTTTATAAATAAAAATCTATGGTAGAAGTAAAGCCCTCAAAGAGGTCACAGGGAGGAAATGGTCTTTAGATGCAAAGGGCACCTGCAGTGGCCACACTCCCACCTACACCTCTTTGCTGGGAAATAGGAATCTTTTTTTTTCTAAAAAGTCAGAAATTACAAGGACATTCATGAACCAAAAGGGAGAAATTAAGAAAGGGATCAACAGCCTCTGTTCTTGTAACAACAGGAAATCTGTGCCGTTATTCACGCTTCCAGTGACACAGATCCAGCAAAGTAATTCTCGTGAAAAACTAAATGCTTGGGTATGTCATAGGACATACATAAGATCGGTTAAAGTTTTCTGGGAAACCTCTGAGACTTTATTATAACTCTCTAAACACACTTTTCTGATGTAATAGTGCTTACAGCAACAAGGCAGCTACGCAAAGATCTGGATCCTTTAAAGGAAAGGAACTCCCCTTTGATTTAAGAGTAGACATAAACTCTCTCTGAGATCCTAGCAAAGTTAACAACAAAGTTAGCAACAAATCAAATTCAGGCATTTTTGGAAAAAGCCTATTGCGGATGCTCTTTGAAGGTGAGCAGCAGGCTACCTCCCCACGCGTGTCACTGCACAGTGATCGTGGTGGCTGTTCAAGCCCTTCAGAATTCCTCCTATCTGCCCTAGGATCTCGACTCAGGACTTCCTCAGAAGTAAGAGCATAAAACGCAAAGAGCCTTAAATGGGGCCTACAAAAAAAGCCCTGCGCCCTTAATAGCTGCACGCTCAAGATCACGGGTCTTATAAAATCCTCGATTGTTTTTCCCAGTTTACGTAGGGGAATGTGGAAGAAACAACAGGCTGAGGATCCCTAGCAAAACAGACACAACTGTCCCTCTCTACAGCATGCTTATCTCTGGGATTTGATCATAAAATGCCCTATACTCAGCTCCTTCCATGATTCATCAGGAAAAACAGCAGAAATATGTTTCTATCTCCACTTCTCCTCCACTCCACATCTCCTCCCAAGAAAGGCCAGGTTATTCACTCAAGCTGTTTTTACTGGCCACTTTGCTTTGCTAGAGCATTGCACATCAGGAGACATACAGCAGTTAATCTGTCCTATAATTTGCAAATTTGCAGTGGATTTAATAGCTTAGTTATTTGAGATTCTGAGATGGAGAAGGTTTGGGGGTGGGTTTTTGTTTTTTTTGTTTTTTTTTTTTTCATTTCATTTCACTACTTTAAAGGTACAGTAAAGTTTCAAGGCACAAAACTAGAATTCATCAGTCATAGATGAAATGGTTATTCCCTTCAGTGGAAGGGCTATGAAAGCCTGTCAAAATGCTGGACACAGAGGCATATGGATAGAGAGAAGGCCAAGGCTGTGATAAAAAGTTGCTGAGGGTCCGGAAGAAAGTGGGAACAAGTGAGGATTGAGAGCGGCAGGACACTGATAGAACCCAGCAACAACAGTTCTCTATTGACCAGTGCCATGGCTTGGGCACACATTGGTCCTGAGAAACCTGATAGCCCCACAATATGTGTGTTGACAAGTATGATCTTTATGACATGCTGCTCTACGCTTGCCCAAGACACATCTTAAGTTTCCTGGTCCCTGCAGCAGTCCTGGGAGCTCGGCTGTGAGAAGCAAGAGACTGAAGGAGACTGATCGAAAGAGGAGGAAACAGGAGGTGTCCAGTGGGAGGGGAGAAGTGGGGACAGAGGCGCCTGGGGACACAGATACAGTGGAAGACGGCCGGTCTCTATGGGCTGGCAATGCAGAAGGAAAACCTGGGCCAAGTGCAGCCTCTGCTCACCTCTGCACACTGACCCCATCACACTTCAGGGATGGTCTTCAACATGACCAGCCCAACTCATTTTTTTTTTTTTTTCCCTCATGTTTCCAAGGAATTGAAGCAGCTTTCAGTTCCCAGGCACCGGATGGCCCCAGCGCCATGCAGCTCTAACCCTCTGCCTCTGGGATCCACCGGGTCTCCAAGTAGTCTGGAAAAGGGAGTTTATAGCCTCACTGCACCGAAGCACAGAGCAACCATCTCAGAGGGAGAGAGGCCAACAGGAACTGGAGAAGAGCACTTTGAGCAAAGCAAGGCTGTCGTCATTTAAACACCTTTCGATAGCAGGTGAGGCTGCAGTGCGGATAGGCCATCCCTTCTTTTGCCCTAGTACCTTCAACATTAGAACTAATAGCAAAAGAAAAGCCTCTGAAATACAAGACATCAATTCTTCTGTTATGTGAAATGGTTGGGGAAATGAGGAGACTCAAACTTAAATACCCTTTAAATTATTGCAGAAATATTTCATGAACAAACAGCTGTTTCATCTCACACTTTGCAAGGGTAGTCAATTTTTCTCCCAAAGTTTTAATATAAGATTTTATTATGAGACTTAGTGACCACATATTGATTTAATTAAATTAATCTGTCTTTACTCTTTGATCTGTCCTTGCTGCATGTAAAATAGTCAATGTCCCAGGTGAAATCTGCAATGCATTTCCCATGGTAACCCTATCCATCACTATAAACACTGTCTTCTCATTTTAGGGTCTTCAAATAGAAATTTAAGGTGCAGCCATTTCTAGTATCATATAGAAATCTGATGAGGACAGCAACTACTTTAACGTTTCTTCTCTATAGCTAAGTTACATAAATTCCCTTCTTTTTTGTTAGTTTCCTTTTGGGACTCTCCTCTTCCCCCCATAGAACCACCTCAAGGAGTCCCTTTTGTGCTAAAATTACTGATGGTACAAGCTTTTCTGATACCACTTTATCAATACAACAGGGATCTCACACATATCTTAAGTTAGTATTTGTTTCTTCTTTCTCTTCTTTATTCCCCAAGAGAGTTGAGCAAATGGACAAAAGCACCAAAAGATTGCTGGAATAAAAGGACATTTTAACAAAAAAAAAAAAAAAAAAAAAAAAGGTCAAGCAGATCATTCAGCCTTACACAGAAACTTCTAAAATATGCAAAATGGCAAAGACGACATGACATTTACTAGATGATATGAATCTTGCTGTGGCGTATCCATGCTCGCCTTTGACAACAAGTTTGTTACAACAATTTGCTTTTCCATAGTTATCTTCGTGGGCCATTCGGCAGGAGTTGTGAAACTCCAGGAACCTGGTACCCACAGGCTGGAAATGACTCCTTCCCATAATATGTCCTTCTCAAGGGAATGGCCAATGGAATAGGGGGACTTCTTCCTAGACCAGGCCTGTTCCCTACCTACACGTCTGCTGTGGCTGACTTCTGCTCCCAAGGCAGGGCAATGCCACAGACTCGCCATGCTGGCTCGAGTCACATCTTGGCACATGAGGAAATCAAGAAGATACTGGGTTTGGTGCCACCTTGGCACACCCTGCTGATCTGAATCTATTGAAGAAGAAAAAAAAAGAAAAACAAAATAACATAAATAAATAAATAAATAATTTTGTCTGGCAGTGAGCTCAAGACATGACTCCAGACCAAGGTTTTTTGCCGAGCTCCTGGGAGAGGTTTCAGAGGACCCTGCAGCACTGCTGGCTCTTCCCAGTGTTACCAGCTCCTCTTTTCTCTCCAGTACCAAATATTCCACATTTTCAAAAGCTTCTGTTAACATAACCAACCTTCATGCATTCCAGTTCCCTGTCTGTGCCTCTCCTCAATGCTGCTTTGTCCCCTTCGCACTCACCAAGACAAAGAAGATGGTTAACAAGAACTTTTGCAGATGTGTTTTATTTTTAAGACCTTTGCGAGCCAACTCATCTGCTCTCATGGGCTTCTTGCTGATACGTCTCACTTTATTAGTGACTTTGGCCTTGAGCGTCTCAGCTGTTTGATCAATACTGCAGGGGGTCAGTGATATTTTCTCACTTTTAGTGTCTCGCTGACTTTAACTTTGTCACCTGATGAACAGCGCTACCCCTGCAACGCTTATCTCGTATCGATTTTCTCCAGGCTCCTACTGCATTTCCTGCTGTCCCACCATTTCCCCCCCTGTCACCACATGCCCATTTAATGTTAACTTATCCCCTTTCTCCTCGGCGTCTCATTCTTACAGTTCCCCCCTTCCTTCCCCCCGCGACAGCAGATTGTCAAAAAGGCGATTTCCTTTTTCCACCTGACTCATCGTCATCCTTCAGGCGTTCCTTGTTTGTCAGCCGGTGCCGCCGGCCTCGCGCCTGCAGCTCCGCACGGGGACGGTCCAGCAAGGCTGAGGCAGATGGAGTGATGCCTCTAACCCTGTTCATTACAACCCCCTCATACCAGCACAGACACTTCGCTAGACACTATAGTAAAGAGGCACCAACCTCAGAGATCTCATCCCTGACCTTGCACTAAACTTGGGTGGATCGGTAGAGAAGTATTTGCTGCAGCTTTGACACTATTAAGAAAGAAGAATGCAAAAAAGACTAAAAAAAAAACGGATGATTATTGCAGCAAACTACAATTTTTTCAATGACTCCTGTAACAACCTAACCTGCTCTGTCCTTTAACATCCTAGAATTAGGCTTTTTCCCACTAGCTGAGCAAAAAGACTCACATGCCGAAAGCCCATCGTCCTCACCAAAATGAAAATATTTCCTCCCAACTCAGTAGCTCAGCAAAATCTTAGGCAAAAAAAGTGCATTTCAGGTGGCATAGAAAACTGAATGCTCCACTGGTGGTTTCCAAATGCACATCTGTCTGCCTCTATTGATATAGATTTAAGCCAACTCCAAAGGATTTCTTGGGGAATCCTGCACAGATCTTGAGACACAGGGCATTTAATCTCCCTGTAAAATGCTCTGAAACAGCTGGAGTACAAAGAAACCTTTCACGTTTCAGGTACGTCACCAGCAGCAGGCAGCTGCTTTTAAAACTAGCACAAGGCTGCCCCAAAGAGAGTTAGCTCTCAATATCCAAGAAACTTCCCCAGGTAGTAAACCAGCTACTGCAACCAATCCCCTTTCCAGAGCCTTGGGATTTCTCCCCTGTCCACTTCACGCAGCAGCTCATGACTCCCGCTTCACATCTTAGCTCCAATCTGAGCAGTGAGACACACTGTGTATGGGAACACAAATATGCATGTCCTGTGATTAAGCAATTCTTAAAAGCATTTGGAAACAGATCAAATCTTGGGGCAATTATTTCCATTTTTCCGTTGGGTGCATTACAAATACTGAGAGATCAGTATAATCGGTACACGTACATCATCTTTTCTCCAATGAAATCCACTGCTACATAAAGGAACAATAAGGGTACCCTCTTCATGGGGATTATTTGGAGGGCTGGAAGCTCCCTACACCCATCCTCCATACGCTCCACGTACAACAACTGGGAGACAGGGAACATCAATGCCTTGAGTCACTCGTTTGTTTATGGCATATGCAAAACTTAAGATTACACCTAGAATTAAGCAAAATTTCAGTCATCTACTTTAATTATGAAAAAAAATAAGCCCCAAGTTTAGCGTTTGGAAGCAGTACTGTTAGAAACCCCTTCTGCAACTTCTCCCATTCCCTGAGTTTGTGTGGTTGAGCCAGGAACCAAGGAGAGGGGGGAATCAGACCAGGAGCAGATCCACAGGCCACAGATGTAAAGCAAGCACAGAAAGGAGAGAGGCAGAAACAGGTAGTTAAGGGTTAGCTTAAGATGGTGCTACCACCAAAGTCAGAGTTTGTGAATTCATTAAGGTAATAGTTCCAGAATTGTTTTATTTTTAAGTCATTTCCATTTCAGAATTTTTAATATACTATCATATTTTTTTCTTTTTAGAACAGTAGTTTCACTTGCAAATGTGCCTCAGTTTAAAGCTAAAAGCAAAACAAATTAATTCACGTGGAACAGAACATTTCATATGGTCCAAATTAGGATTTCTGATTTTGCAATCCAACATGAAAATGGAAAGTAAAAATATGTTTCATTTGATATTTAAATTTTGTAATTTCATTCATGTAGAAAAACAACAAAAAAACAAATCCAAAAGAATAATCAGTTGCATAGTTCTATTTTCAGACCTGTTAGAACTCCACAGCTGGGGGAAGCCCGTTGATTTCAGTGAACCAAATCTAATAGGTTTCCGTATTTCTTTCCTGTGGGTCTATTAGAGAGCCATGATTTTTAGCCTTTAAAAGTCCTGAGCTCAGGGATGCGGAGAGCGTGAAAGGCGATTGCTCACCTTGTCGTGCTTTTACTGTAGATTGTGGGCTTCAGATACCAAGTTGCAATAGCTGTGTTTTTAGGTAAATAGCAACCTGGACTTCTGGACAACCCACAGCACTATCTGTATTAATACAGAGACATTCCTCTGCAAGACATAAGTCCAACCTTTTCTTCATTTTTGCTTTTTAAGATATTGTTTCAATTAAAAAAAATAAAATCACTTTTCAGCACTTAAATGTCTTCATATCTACTACACTATAGCTTCAAACTTACAACTGCTTACACAGTGTGTTATCTATCTAGTGCTGCAAATAATTTGTAAACACTCAGAGACTAATCTTTATGTCTAACAGATCACATTGTAGAACAAAAAAAGAAGTTATTTCAGAAGAAGAAAAAAAAAAAGAAAAAAAAAGAAAAAGGAAAAAGTACAATCTCCTTTTACCCTGCCTCAGATCCTGCTTGTTCTGGGAATTTCCTTCTACCTTGGGGTTCAGAATGGATCAATTCTCTTTGCTTGACTTCCTCATTGCATTTTGCCTTTTGGTGCTTTCAGCATTAATGCCTTCATACGAGTGCTTACGTGGGCAAAAGCTGCTCTGCTGCGGAGCGGGAGGGAGTCAAACCTCTTTCAGACGCTGCAGTGGGAAGATGGTGCCTTGGCTAGTGCCTGTGCCCGGATCAGCCCTTGCATCCAGGGGAAATGAGAAAGGGGGCTTCACTTGCAGCCTGTGTAGATGAACTCTTATGGAGAAGGATGGAGAAGGGTGATATTTGCCATTCCCTGCACAGAGCAGCAGGACTGGTCCAGAATAAGGGATGTGGAGAAGGATCAGGGAACACTTTTTAACTGCGAAGGGCTTTGCAGATGCTTCAGTTTCCCAATGGGACTAATGGAAAAGGAATCAGGCTGCTCACTGGGAGTTATGCCAGAGTCCCCGAGAGTTGTCCAGGAAAGAGAGGACAAGTGTAAGGGCAGATACTGCAGGGACAGCACATCCCCAGTGGTGCTCGTGTCCCACCACCCAGCTCGCTTCTGCAGAGGCCACTCAGTGCAAACGAAGTTACCAACAGGTCTCACTGCCTCTTTCCTCCTGTGACAACACACGTGTCTAGGGGTGGTGGGCAGCTTATTCCTCCCATACCAGCAACCAGCCTTGAACCCCTCTGGGTCTGCCTGTGCCCGTCACCCTGGCCTGCCCGGAGGCTGGAGCACAGGGTGCCCCCGGGTTGCACTGCGCTGCTGAGCGCGCAGCGTGCGGCACGAGCGCGTGGTGCCTGCTCTGTACGGCCTGCCCAGTCTCACAGCATTAGGCTCTCTGATTTAATGTATATGTGCTCCTTTATTCATCTAACAAGTTTATTCCTTTGTCAGGTGCAGCCTCATATCAGAGGGCCGTGCTGAGACGAGCACGTAGGGAATTTATTGCTATAACAGGTTTATTCTTACAACAGCTATTCATTTATGCAGACTCCCTTCATTTGGCCTCGTTGTGCATACGCGCGCGGCGGAGCGGTGTCCTGCGCTCCGGCGCGCACAGCGAGCCTGCATTGCCCTCATGTGGCCAGCGCCTGGATCTGAGCCTGGGAACATTAATCATAGCAGCAGGAGTGTAAAATTCAATTTTACCTCTCCATTCATTCTGAGATGAGTTGAAGGCCGGCCTTGTACATATAAACCACACTTTACTTCATCAGAGCCCTGGTAACAAATGGAGTGTCTTCTTCGGGGAGTTTAACCATCAAAAAACACTGTGCCATTTAATTCCACGCGTGCCTAGGGTCAGAGAAGGAGCTCTTGGCATCAGCAAATGCTTCAGCCCTCAGCTGCGCAGTAAACTATGTTTTAGAGATTGTTCCTCAATACAAAATGATCAGTCCATTTATCTGCTAAAGCAGCCTGTCTTTTTGTTCAGTCTCCCAATATTTTTTCCACTGACCTGATCTGGACAATAAACCAGAGTCATCTTAAGATATTCACCGTTCAATTTGTTACTTGAGCGCCTCCCCGCCGGGCTGTCCCTGGTGTCAGCAGTGCAGACTCCCCAGCTTTTCCCATTAACCTGCATGTCCACATTGGGCCCCCCAGGGCAAGGGGACAGGGACAGGTTCCCCACTGCAGCAACCACACAGCCACGGCTAGTGGCACGTCCCCAAACTCCTAGGATCTCTTCCTGTGCCCCGTGTGCCCCTTGCAGCAAATGCACAGAGTATCCTGTGCAGCCCCCGGCCTCTGCTCCCTGAGCAGTAGTCACACTCCCCAGAGTACCCGAGCTCTGTGCAGCGGGGGCAGCATGCCTTACTTCATCCTCAAACCTCTTCTGGACATGAGGATTTAACATCTTCAGCTGAAGAGGGTCTACTGCAGCCTATCAAGTGAATGCGCCAAATGCCAAGCCATCATATAGAGCAGTAATTTACCTCTAGTCTGTCTAATCCTACAGGATGATGACTTCTGTACAGTGACATTGAGGTCCCAAGAACTAAAACCAGGAAGTTTCCCAGGTCCTTGCAGCTCTCTGCACTCTTACTAGTAACAGTCAAGAAACTGCGAGACCATATTAATCTCTGAGGTCTTATAGTTCAAGGTCACAGCTGTGTCACTGTTGGACATCTACTCAGCCCTGGTGAGGCCTCATCTGGAGTACTGTGTCCAGTTCTGGGCCCCACAGTACAAGAGGGATGTGGAG
>JAWLRI010000180.1:5854572-5867529 GCA_034781795.1 Crypturellus tataupa
ATACCTTCTAAATAAATATATTTATACTAGTATTCACTTACTATACTTTTTATAGTTGAAGTATTTGATAGCCTTGGCAAGTCCAGAGCTTTGAGGATGCTATAAGCCAGGCCTTCCAGATTCAGATTTGGAAGCTTTACCCATTCCTGAAAATCCATATGCACTCAAAGTGACTCACTTTGACAAAGGCTTCATAAACATTAAGCATAGTGAGATGATCACCTTCTTCCACAGCAAACTTCCTGTGCTGCCTGGCCTGGAGAAGAAGAAATGGATTTTTACATGCAGATTGATTTTTGCAACAATTATTTCCAATACCTTCAGCTTCATCATCTTCAATATTTCTTGGGGACTACCCTAAATCTTACTATGAAGTACCACATCTTTAGGCAATATCAATCTACTGGCCAATATATGTATATTTCAAAGGAGTTCCAAAATTGAAATTAGAGAAATGAACTGAAAATAGATGGCAAAAATACAAGAGAGGGATTAACATTAGGTACCTGACATCCATTAAGCTATCTTAAGCCTTCTTTTTGTTCTTTTCAAAAGAAAGGTCTTTTACAAACCTTGCTGGTTATAAATATCGTTTTATAACCTTTCACATTTCTGGCTCTCAGAATAAGACTTTAGCACTAGCAAAGGACTGAACGACTTCCACTGTTACTCTACTTGTTTTATTTATAACCAACAGGTAGAGTTAGAGACCTTGTTTCATTTTGATACAAATTTTCAGCCTTAACAGACACCTGACAAATTTAGAAATACTGAACTAACCAAAAAGTGAGACATGACTGAACTTACAGCTTGTGATTTTTGATTTGGAGGGATCACAAAGATGTTTTGAATCTGCATCATGGCAGCAATGGTCAAAATCTCCTCAGAGCAGCCGAAATTTCCTGAAGAGTAAATAGATAAAAATTCAGTAAGGGAAACCCATTCCTTCAACCTACCAAAATACAGGAAAAGGCAATGGGAGAGATCATGTTGCTACTGGATTTTTGAGTATAATGGAGAACATTTTTAATAGGAAGCTTCAAAGCAATTTGATTAGACTTCAATTAACTTTATTAGAAATGTCCATGAGTTGAACCAAGTCTGTTATTTTAACCAAAGTTCACACCATATAGCTTGTTCCAAGTTTAGGAAACATCCAGCACTACACAACAATTACTCAAGGCAGTTATCTTCTATTGAGAAGACTGTGAATAAAACTGGATTTTTTGTTCTACCTGATTCCAGAAGCATCTTTGCAAACATCGGATTCAAAGGAAACTCTGCTATTCTCATTCCAAGAGGTTCTGTTAAACGGCAATGCATATCCAAACCTGCAGCACATTAACAAATGCAACTGTAATATAGGCAAGAGTAGCACTGAAAGTCTTTTTTAAGAATTTACTGTGAACAAAGGAGCAGAATTAGGGCCTAAAATACAACAAATGCACCTACAAATTGCTGAGTTAGTATTACAGTAAATTTGAGGACTGTACCTTAGCATACCCTCCCAAAAGTGCCTGGTCTATTTCTTTTAAATGAAAGATACTTAAACATACAAGTCCCTTCATTTTTGACAAAGTTCTATTGCTCTTGCAAATAATTTAGACAACTTGCAGTCAAATTTAATGTAATAGTCCAAGGGCCTGACTCTTCAGTGAATTATAAGGAGGTATTTTCGATAGTGCTTAGTCTAGAAAGTTAAGTGTTAGTCATGCATCTCCTTTTGAGTATTTAGCAATATCTTTGATCAGGGTGAGAAAAAGCAGAAGTGCTCATAAGAAAAAAAAATGGGTTTAATTATAAAAAGAGACATAATTGTGGAACAAGAAGCAGTATTATGGGGTGACATGCTGTCATTTTTCTGAGTCATATCTGCTTAGATCATGGAGAAAAATGATTCAATTTTAATATCATCTAAACTAGAGATAAGGAAGATTTCCCTGCAGTTTATTCTGCCTCATGCCTCAATTATATGTCAGCTACAGTCCAGCTGAAGAGATTTTATGGGAGGTGAAGAGGTGCAAGGCAGAGGCACAACAGCTTGATGTTCATGTTCCAGTCACTAGTGAACATTCCTGCATATTTTCCATTTCAGAAGAACAGCTTCCTAAAATTAAATAGCTGCAGTGACTGCTACCTATGCAAGCGATGGGGTGATATTGTAACCCTGAACACTGTGTGGAAAATTCAAAGAAAAAAAGAAATGGCAAAGCACTGCCTATGTAGGAGAACATGGGAAATAGAACAAGATGCAAATACAGATGACAGGCACAGGAAATGATCAAAGAGCAACACTGAGGCAGAGCATAAGAAAAGCTGCATAAGGACAGACTAAATAACAGGACTTTGGAGCACTTTAGAGTGCATAAATAACCATAGCAGAGTAGATTGAGGAAACTGCTGCGGCCCACACATTATATAAGTGGGCTGTATGTCAAACTGCATGGTGAAAAAACCACAGTTGTGCTTTAGCTGTGTTTCAGAGAAAACCAAAACCACAAATCAAGTCAAAGAATGAGATCTCCTATAACTCATGTCAGCATATGTAAAGCCGCAATACTTCCATCAAGTGCTTACTTTCCTTTAGTGGTTGAGACACCATAACATTTTATGACAACGTAGCAAGTTCACTACACCCTTACACTGAAAAAGGTCTAACAGACATTTCATATATTGCCAAAATACTTTTCTAAGAAACACATACAACAGGCAGCTTATATGAAATGATCAAGTGATACATACCATACCAACACAATACCATAGAAACTGTAAAAATGAAGGTAGGACTAGGACTTAAGTGCTCCCATTACCAGTACCGTCAACTATTTAGTCTTTCATTTACAGAAAGATAATTGGCTTTATCAGTGCGGGGGAGGGCAGAAATTACACTCTTTTTAGCTTCTACATTAAGCTAAATTGTTCCTACATCAAGCATAATGGCTGAATCTACAAGTCTCAATACAATATTGCATGGGTCTACGGTTTATTGATAGATCTCTGGTGTATATTTGGGTGTACTGCTACAGAGATCTGCCCGGGATACACATTTGGCACAGGTAAAGGTTTCCTTGAAACAATCTTGGAAGCAACTACTACGCCAGGTATTTAGGAAATCAGAGCTCTTCAGCTCTTCCCTAAGTTCTTCTTAGGGAAAAGGTCTTGAAGATTTTGACTGAATACACCCGGGAGAGATTAGTCAGCCATTAAAATTCTCAAGAAACCCCCACAAATATGTGATGGGCGGAGGAAGGAAGAAGTTTTAAACTTAACCAGAGTGATTGTTTCTAGTAGGCCACAACTTACAAAATAACACTGAAGATCTGTTTGTATTTGAAATAAAGCTAAAAATAAAGCCAGTTTTTATCTGTTCATTTCTATTCCCGTATATTAGGCTTAAAATAATGACCTGAAAGTGACAACTGAGATTTTCAAAGGGGCATCAAAGGATAAAATCGAACAGATACTCCTGGTGTAAACAGCTATGAAAATAATCAGTCTGAAAGCAGCGGTGTGTTTATCCCACAGACCCATCTCAATCATAGAAGTGTCTGCTCTGCACAAGCTTCCCAGGTGGCACCACAGTGGCACAATTGCACGTTGCCTTGTTCTTACAAGGCAAATGATAAAATACATGTATGTACTTACCTAAGAGAAATTGAGTCCTTACTGCAAACTCTTGGGTAACTTCACCTCTGCAACTTATATAAAAGCTCCTTAACAAACCACCTTAAACTGCAGCAATAAAAACTGGAGTAAAGCTGTATCTCACACAGCTGCACACACTCCAAGTCAAATACCACCACTTGCTGCAAAAACTGAGCAGTCAACAGAGAAGAGCTCTGAACTTGTATGTCAATCTACCACGTGACTATGTGAATACTCTTGCCAAAATATTACAGAGCTAATCAAGGAGTTTACTGACTTTTCCTATCCACTTCTCTAAGATGGTTTTTGGCTGTGAATTCATCCTTGCCATACCCTGGCTCCATGCTGGTTTGTGGAGCTAGTGTGAAAACTTGCTCCAAGCTTGAAATGGCTGCAAAGAACCAAGTGCCTCAAGTGGAACACTGCTCTTGCTGGATGGAACTGAATCAGCATAGAAAATAATCAAGGCCAAAAAGAAAGACACATCTACACAAGAAGAATAAGTGGGCTCGCTGCCATAAGGTAAAACACAGTATTTTAAGTGATGTTTTTTTGTAACAGAACAAATCTCATTTTGAATTAATTACCAACAGTGAGTTAAAGTACAACAGAGCCTCATTTCGATCACGTGTTCCTGTGCCAGGTTTTGACTTTGCTTTACGTTAAGGAAATAGCATACTGTGAACAAAAATATTACTCCAAAATGCTTAAAAATTTACAGGTATTGAACAGTAGCCTGTGCTCTCAGGGTATACTGTACCAGCTTTTCTTAAACATTCATGCTTACCTACTGGCTTGTCCACAACGAAAAGCTTCAACCCTAAAACTACAGCAAACTTATTTTGGGAGCTGCATATAAACACGCATCGAAGAGCTTGGACAGCCCCTGCGCTGTGCAAGGAAACACAGATGCCTCATGTGGAAAAGTGAATTTCAATCCACCCAGGTGTAAATTTGCTACTGTAAGGAACAGTTAACACATTTTTTAAGTGGTTGCATCATGCATTTGTAGCTGACAAAGTTACAACAAGTTCACTGATGAGCCTGTAGCACGTCAAAGTTTGCAAGCTGAAGTCAAAAGACATGTTCAGAAATGTATTCACAGCCAAAATTCATGTCAGAACTCCGAGCCGGCTGCAGGATCAATGTTAACACTGACAGGACTGCTCTGTGTAAGATATAGCCTTTTAGTCATGCTACTTTCAAGTATATCCACAGGCTAGATCCCATATTTTAAAGTATAAGTCTCATTTTTTAAAGTATAAATACATGTGCTGTTGATAACTTTTGACATTGGTACCTCCTTTATAAATCAACAAGAATGTCTGAAGAACTACGGTTTGACATTTGATTTGCTAACTGATGGAGAAATAAACTATTAAACTTTCAATTTAGTCTCCAGTGCCTTGCCTTTCAAATTCAAGCATCAGATTTTATTTGCAACGTTTATGCTGAGTTTTTGCACTTTTCCTATATATGGATAAATATATGCAAACACATCAAGATCAGATAATGAATGTTGCATGCTAGCAGATACAATTCAAATGGAAACAATACACTTTTTAAAACCTAACCAAAAAAGAAATTGTGGCAATTACTTTAAGCTGTCTAATTTCTGTGTTATTACAATCAGACAATGCAGGAGTTGACAAACCAGCACTTTCAAAGTTTGTTGTTTATACTTGAAAAGACTACAGGTTTGAAAACTACAGGTTTATACTTATATAAACAAAACTTTATACAGTATACAGGCATACTGGCACAGTAATGAAAAAAATGAATGTTCACCACTACACTACCAACTTGAATATCTAACAGCTTATCAAATAATGGGATATAAACAAATTTAGTACTACTCAGCTAATTCCATCCATTTTACCATCCATTCCATAAGAATTCCATGAGAAATGAACACAGGAACTGCCCATTAACATAAAACCCCTACCCTAACCAATTCAGAGTCCTGTTCCTAGCCATGGCAAATAGTTGACATCTGTTGCAAAAGTGCAAGGAAATACATGATAGATAGATTTCCCCTGGAAAGTGACTACTGCCTTGTGCTTGCCTACCTTTCTGAAATAACCTAAGAGGAATAGAAAGTGAGCTCAGACAAAACTCAGGTACCCTTTATAAAACACCAACAAAACATCTGCACTAATCAAGGTTGTATTTTCCCATACTCAAAGAACTGTTCTCAAAAGCAAGTTCAATTAATGGCTATCCCAACATCAAATATAATTTAGCACATCTCCTGTAACACAAGTAAAGCAAAGCAAAATAATCTTACCTCCTAAAGCATACAGCAATTCTAAAGCTTGCACCATGGACTGTGCAGGAGGAGGCTGAGAAGGAAAAAAAGTGTGCATTATTTAAAGTTATTATCATAAGAACACATGAGTATTCACAAACTTTTAAAAGATTTTTCCTTCCTTTAAATCCTAAACTCTATTTGTGTATCTTTCTACCTATCAAGAACAGATAGAACGCTCAGCATCATCACTATGATGGTCTCAAGGTCCTTCAGTATGCAGAATTAGTGATAACACAGGTGATTAGAACAATTACTTTTTAACCTTCTCTCCTAATACTATTATATTAATCCTTCCACATCAATAGAATTGAAATTTTAGCAAAAGGAGCCAAAAGCTTTAGGGAAAGACAGTTTAAAAATTGGTATTGCTTTTATTAACAATAAAGCACTATTTTTGGTTCTGCAGATATGTTTTTTCCCCCTACAAATTCAGTGCAAAGGAGCTACTGTGCTGCAGAATCTCAAATAGTTTTTTTAAATTCATTCTTGACACTTCAGAGAAACTTTAGAATGTAAATTCTCACTATTTCTAAATTGTCACACATGTTATTTGCAAAAGCTAATTCACAGAAAACTACTTTACTACCGGCTAGTGGGCCATAAAGTACATTTTTTAAAGTAATAAGGCAATAGTTACTGTCTAATCACTCCAAGGGTTATAAGCAAGACTACTAGTGATCCTTCTGCTACTAAAGGAGGATAGATTCCATTGCCTAAGACTCACCGAAAGAAAGGGGAACCTGAGCACATTATCAATTCCCAAAGCCTTCAGCTGCAAGATGACAGGGGCAAGGTTACTGCGCTGCATCTCAGGTACAGTGGACTGTGGCAACTTCTCAAAGTCTTCCTCTATTGGGGGGAAAAAAAAATATTTAGAATTGGGTTTTAGCTTCCTTTACATACAGTCAACATGACAATACTGTAGTCATTTCAATTTAGAAAAATAAAATACAAATACATAAAAGGTGTTAAAAATACTGCAGCCCAAAGATGAGGTTTCTCCAATTGCTATATTTTAAGTTACTTGAACTTTAATGCATAATTTCAATAGGAAATGTTTTTCTACATTGACTCTACAGTTGAGCCACAAATTAATTTGAAATCTCGTAAATTCATCACAAAATCTGAAAATGTTTATTTATCACACAAATGAAATGCAGTGTGCAAACATTACAAAAGCTTTTTTTAAAGGAGACAAAACTTGAAACTGAGCATATTTCCACTATAAGAATACTGTTTTAAAATAATTATTCACAGAAAATGAGCTACTGAAACTAGCAACTAAGTTTGGAAACAAAGTGTGTGCCAAAGCAGAGGTGCTCAGCACGCTTGATTGCTAAGTTTCAAAGTTCCAGCACAAGCAAAGGGAACCTGAGCCAAAGAAGTGATTACATCGCTCTGCTGCAAAGCATTCTCTAATTAAAACAGGAGCTGAAGATGGATTGCAACTTTCTGAACATTACCAGATGGCTGACAGATTCATTCTTAGCAGTTATTTTTGTACAGTGCCAGCCCTATCAGTTTAAGTGAAGTATTTGGGGTTGGCACCTATTGTTAATAGGAACCACAAAAGGACGAAGTTTTCCTCAATAGTTGGAAGATTTTCCAAACTTCTTTCTTAGACACACCCTCTAAAGGGGACTTGAATCATACCACAGTGTATTATAGGTGGGTATTGTAAATTGAAGTAATTGAGTAAATGCTCAGAAACCAAAAGCACTATAAGACATAGTTTGCAGATTTACCACTAAGAGTTGTACCTCCATGACAGGCTTGTAATTGCTGCCAGTCTCACAGCACCTCTCCCACTTGTGTTAAGCATAAGAAACATTTTACGAAACACAAACACAAACCATGTGAACAATGCATTTCTAAAGAATTCAATTTTGCTTCACTCTGGCAAAATTTTTAATCTGCTGCTCGAAGTAAAAATAGAAATGCATTTATGTTCTCCTTAATGTTGTCCTGAAAATACTGTAAAGCAAAATTCTAGTCACACAAGAGCACATTCCCCTACTCTGCACATCAAATTACTCACCTGTATAAAGTCTGTAACATTTTCCAGAACGGTTCCGGCCCGCACGTCCTGCTCTCTGATTAGCTGAAGCTTTGGACACTGGTACCACCACAAGGCACTCAATGGCTGTTTTTGGATTATAGGCCCGAAGCTTCACAAAACCACAGTCAATTACGAATGCAATTCCATGCACTGTGATAGAGGTCTCAGCAATGTTGGTGGCTACGATGACCTGCAGACCCAGACACCAGGGCAGAGTGAACCCTCCAATCACCAGGACACTAACAAGCCCTCTCATCAGCATGCCAGGACTTAAACAGAAGCCACCGAAAAGATCTTAGATATGACAGCCCCAGTAATTATACTCTGAGTTCAAAAGATACAGAACATGCAGCAGCTGTCAACTCAAAAGAAGCCCAGTTCCTACAATTTCACCACCACTTTTTTATTCAAATTTATTCTGTTTGTGAAAGTAGAAGAACTTGGCTGTCTTTCCAGGGAAACCAAAATCTGACTGAATATCAAGTGTTCTCATGAAACAACATAAAACTAAGAATAGCTTCTTTCTGCTTCTCAGCTATATTTTTAAACATTACTTGCAACAAAAGAGTGGGGCAGATTTTTATTTCCAACTGTTGCAAGAAAAAGATGCAATTTCACTTGAAACTACTTACTACTTGAAAAAAGGCAAGTCTTGGAAGTTTATTGATTAATGCCATATCCTGAAGAAAAAAAAAAAAAGTAGTATTTTCTTTATCACTCAACATCCTCCAACACCAGATGGACAATTTTGTTGCTTAGAGTCCAGCAGGTGTAAAATCTGACATGGAGACCCAAACAAAAATTAAGTGCTAAGCCAGCAAAAAATGTTACTAGATAACTAGTCTCTTATAAAGTCACACACAAAATTGAAAGACCCAGATAATCCGCCTTTCCATCCAAAATGAAGTTTGCAATAATTTCATTATATGAATGTCATATATAAAATCTGTAAAAAGCAGATTTCTGGAGTGCACAGCAGCCCTACCTTTCTGACACTGCGAGAAACTCTCTCAAACACTTTCATTTGCTCAACAGAAGGCAGGCCAGCATACATAGGGAGAATACGGAGGTGCTTCTTCATTCCACTGCGAGAAAGGGCCCGAGCGTGTTCTATTAGCATAGAAACAACAGTTTCCACTTCCTCCTACAACCGAATGAAAAAGGAAGATAAACAAAAAAAATACAAAATAATAATCTTGATACAATTTTAACAGTTTGAAACTCCAGGATCTTGTGAGTTGCTCCCTCAATTTCGTAATACTCTTATATAAGAAGTTGTTATTTAGATGAATACATTCTTATATAAATATTTATGTTCCATGTTATATGAAATAGCATCACACTCCACTAATGCACGAGAAAAATTACCAAGAAAGGACCGAAAATTCAGTAAGAAGGAAGCAGGAGTGTTTTCTTATGCATCTCTAAGCTGTGATAACAAAGTGAGAGGCCAATCTATTTTGACTGTACAGAAAGCTGTGCGTCTAGGTCAATAATGACACAGTAACCGCTTTAACATCTACTGTTCAAATTCATATTTAATCTCAGAGATCACATGAGATATTTCATCCTTAAACACAGACAACAAAAATTATAGACATCATCTCCTCAGGTACTTAATTCACTCTTTCAGAGTGAAATCAGTAATGAGGGATGGAGCATTTCTCTTCAAAACCTACAGAATTTAACACAAAATACTAGTGAAGCCAATGAAGGAAGCTTGCTTCTTGATGGAAGAATGATAAGCTCTTCTTACCCTAATACTTATTTTCTTCTAGAAATCATCAGGACTGGCTCAATTCTACTCAATTGGATCATTGTTTTTAATGAGTAAACTAGCAGAGCTAAAGAAAGTAGGAGGCCAAGGCTTTGAAACGGCCACAATACTGCAAAGCAAAAAACTGTGTATCAATTCAATTTTGACTACCTGGCCAGTTAAAAATACCAAAATATCCCCATCGTTTTCTGTCTGGTGAATTTTCATTACAGTTTCCACAGTTGATTGTATATAATCTGGTACAGGACTGTGGGGAGGGAAAAAAAAGGAAAAAAAGAAAAAAGAAAAAACAGACATTAGTGGAAAAAATAAACACAGACACTTCAGTAAAGAAAAAAAAAAGACAATTTGGGGATGTTATAAATTGACCACATTTAATTCATAGTGTATCCTTGGGAGTCATATTTTAGCAAGTCATTCATTTCCTTCACAACACTGTAAGCTTAAAAAGTTTTATTTACATAAGTTTTGCTGCTAAAAGCAATCTCCTGCATAACCTTTTTTTTTTTTAATAAACTTGAGCTAAGAAAAAAAAACCATAAGGACTTATGAATCTATTTTATTTTTTCATATAATCAATTTACTTAATCATTTAATTTATAATCAATGGGAGTACAGGTCCAGACCCAGTATCATGCACCTAAGTTTGAAGACTGTTCCCTTAAAATGTAGTTGATCTTGTAGTTCCTTATTAATTCTTAACTATAGTTATGTCCCTGCACCCTCTAAAGGAAACAGCATTAAGTTAATGAGCAAAAAGCAAAGGAAGGTCCCAAAATTGTTCTTCTGTAACTAAGGCTCTTCCTGTCCCTCATGAAACCAGCAGACTAATTCAATCAGGGAAAAAAAAAAAAAAATCACACTTAAATGACTGGTACCAAAAGTATTTTGAAAGAATGGCTAAAGTGCCCAAATTAAATACTACACCTCCCCACTCATGATCTGGGAACTGCTGGACTTTTTATCTAGTTAAAAGGATGCCAAGGACACACATTCTCCTAATTACCATAAACAAGATCAAACAGGAACAAACCTCTGTATGTAAAAGATGTCCACTGGAAATGTTCTCCCCTCCACAGTAAGGATCACACTGGTATCTTTGCTGGGGTCATTGGTCTCATTTTGATTAAAGAAGTCTCTGAATTTCTATATTAAAACCAAAGACAAACATTTTCAGCTTGACACTTTTAAGAAGTAAAAAAGAAATATAAACATGACAAAGTCAAATCAGTATTACTTGAATAACCTCTTTGTAAACTCAACAGCATTTTGATAAAGTTCTGATTTTCAAGTTTTGAAGCTGGATTCTGTTGACCTTTATTCTGGTTGTAATTCAGGTATTTAACACAAATAAACTGTCTTGCATATTTATTATCTTGAGAAGCAAAGACTGAAAAGAGGTGATTAGTTAGATCAGTTGATACAGTTGGAAAAAGCCAATACATAATTATTTGCATTGGATCTTTTGCAGCAGTAGCAAGCTCAAAGCTAAGAGCTTCAAAATTATTATTATTATTATTATTAAAGGTTTGGGGAGATGCTTGCATATTCCTTTATACTTGAGAGGAACAATAAATTTTACAGCTCTTACCAAAAACAGATCTCTCTTTGTGAAAGTCAATTAATTTGACTGTAAATTTGTGTACATCCCCTTTATACATTTAAATTTCTCGTAATTAAGTATTTTAAATACTTTATAGCCATAGAAAGAACGGTAAGCAACCAAGCTGCAGATTTCTATTTTCTGCACCCTGAAGAAGTAAACTTACTGCTCTTAAACAAATGTGTATAGAGAGACGTAAGTTAACATGAGTAAAATTATTAGTATTTTTAATGTTAACTGTAACAAACTTCATGTCAACTGTAACCTTCACAAAATATACCAATACAAAATAAAAAGTGAACAGAACAATTTAACAGCAGCAGAATCTTTCCTGCATTTCTCATTGTCTACATCACCACTCAAACAACAGTAACACCTTCACAAGAAACAGCATATAAAGGACAAGCTGTACATAAATAGAAGTGCAGTTGCTATCTGAAGTCATTTCATTTCAAACCAAACCTCTTACCTCTGCATCCAAGGTGGCTGAAGCCACAATCAGTCGAAGATCCCCACGCTTCTTTTGAATCTAAGACAGAGCAAGAATATACAAAGTAAAAAAATATTTTTGAAATACAAGTCTAGAAGCAAAGTTTTAAAGCACTCAGACTACCAGTAACTCCTCTTTAAAAAACTCTGGTTGCCATAAAACAACCAATGAATCCATATCACTCAGACCTATCAACTTGGAGACTATGTGTGCGCCTTTATATATTTCTATATATTTATGGTTAAAAAAGAATGTTATTTAGCCTGTAATCATAATAGCTTACTATTAATTTCTGAGGAGAATCAGATTGTTGGCAAGCTCAAAACTGACAATGGATGCCTATCCGGCTATCAGATCACTTCACAGGATCAGAAAAATGAAGACTGACTCTTTGCTAATGTCATCTAACTAGAGGAGAAATTACTACGGTAGGAAAGGGTTTAGAGTGAGCCGAGCATCAGATATAGAAAATAAACAGTAAAGAAAAACCTGCAGGATAAATGCAGAACTAGAAATTCATCTCTCAGCCATTTGAACTATAGGTTTAATGAAAAGGAAGGAAACAGATGAAAAAAGACATTAAGAAGAAATAACCTTTTTTAACAAGCCAATGGAAATATCTGTATAAAGAGTCCTTTCATGGGCTTCATCCAGCATGAGGACACTGTGAATAAAGCAGAAAGATAAGACTTCAGGAACAGTTTGATTGACACTTAAATCATTTTCTTGAAATACCACAATTTAAAATATGCTGGACTATCAATATTAACACTCATTAAGAGAAGTGGAGAAGTTAAATTAAAAAAAAAAAAAAAAAAGGCACAGAGGCAAAAAAAAAAAAAAAAAAAGGCACAGAGGCAAAGCTTTCCATTTTCAAAGCAGGCAGGACAATGGTAAATAACAGTATAATAGTATCTGTGGTATGTATTTACTAATCTTTATTTCTGGAAAGGGGTGGAGGAAGAAAGACCTGGAGGTCTTTCTGGAAAGGTTTTCTAGATGCCAGAAATAAAATTGCTTCTTCTTGTTGCCTTTTTTTTTTTTTTTTTTTTTGTGTGTTTTGTTTATTGTG
>JAWLRI010000180.1:5881150-5939732 GCA_034781795.1 Crypturellus tataupa
ATTGGCTGCGCCCGCCGCCGCCCCGCCCACGAGGCGGCGAGCGCCGCGTCCCATTGGGTGATGGCAGGGAAGGACCCGCCCCCGCCCTGAGGTAACGCCGCGCTCCCTCCGCACCGCCCCGGCCTGAGGAAACTCGGGAGCCCATTGGACGGCGACGGGTGGCACTGTCCCGCCCCCTCCTGAGGTAACTCGCGCTCCCATTGGTTGAGCCCTCCTCCTCCGCGGGGAGCGCCGCGCCCCATTGGCTGGAGCGCGGGTAGGGACCCGCCCCCTCCTGAGGTAACACCTCCTCCCGTCGGCCCCGCTCCCTCCGCCCCGTCCTGAGGTAACTCCATCGCCCATTGGCTGGCGCCGAGAGTAGCCCCGCCCCCTGAGGCTACTCCCGTTCCCATTGGCCGGAGCCTAGCGGGCAGCTCCGCCTCCTCCTGAGGCAACTCCCGCTCCCATTGGCAGCACCGCCCGCCGCGCCGTCCCGCCCCCTCCTGAGGTAAGCCGCGCTCCCATTGGCCGGCGCCGAGTCGTGCCGTCCCGCCCCCTCGTGAGGTAACTCGCGCTCCCATTGGCCGCGCTCCCACGGCGCCGCCTCGCCATTGGCCGCGCTCCGCCCCGCGCCGCGTCGGGCGGGACAAGGGAACGACCCGATGGAGGGAAGGAATGAATCAGCAGCCTCCTGGTTCGGTATTATTAAAAGAAATTTAATATTTTTAAATTAAAAAAGTTCATTCTCTCTATTAAAGACACTGTATCAGGCGCTAATACTGTCGGACATACCCTTTTGGCATGAGATTTACACGCGCTTTTAGGATTTCACACGTTGCTTCGACACGTTAAGAAACCATCTTTTCATACTTAGAATAGCAATAAAGTCAGTTCCATACAATATCAAATATCCTCTTAAAAAAAAAAAGAATTAAATATATTAGACTCTGATTGCCAAAATGCCATTTTATACACAAAGCTGCTAATACAATATACAGTTCTTACATTATTTTTTTTCACATAAAATACATCTCATCACGTTTTTATTTGTACATCACTTACTACCGCTCGACGGAGACAGGAGTTATTGCCGAGGGCTTGTCACCGCCTCCAGGTACCCCGCAGCCGCCCTGCGTGGCTGTGCAGGGGCTGCGGACACTGTCATTCCCTCTCCCCACTCGCTGGGGACACGCGTCGAGGCTGAGGAGAGAGAAGGGCTCCTGCTGAGGCTGCATTTTTCCCTAAAACCTCAGTTTCCCCCCCTACAGCTGCAGGTAGAGGTGGTTGCAGTGGTGTAGGCTTGGGAACCCAGCGTCTTGAGCTCTGCCGCCTCCACCACGCTTGAAATGCAGCATAATTTTCCAAGCTTTAATTTTGCCACTTTTGGCAGATGTTGCCAACAGATCCCACTCTTCCTCTAATCACACAGGAGGCCTTAGCAGGTCTATCTGCAGTTGGAGCAACAAATAAAGCTGGAGAACAGCCAGGAACTACTATTGTACAGCTACAAAGCCAAAAAAAGAAGAAAAAAAGAAAATCTAAATGTTAACTGTGTTTGCTAGCAACAAGCCAGCTCTTACTACTGCGAGCGTGCTCTGGACCCTGCCTGCAGAGAACTGTTATCACAAAGTTGACATGATCTGTTAAATTAGGATGAAGTCATTTTTACATATTTGCTGTCATCAGAGGAAGAAAGAAGTGACCATGAGAGAAATGAAAGAGCAAGAAAAGTTTTCAAAATACAGCATGCTGTGAACAGTTTTCCCTTTGCAAAGTATTATTAAAATTCCAAACAGCATTGAACAGTCACCACAGACACTTCGGGGGACTAGTCACGGAGCTATTTTCAGCGGGTATGGTAAGGCACAGCTATATGCAGACTGAGGGGGCACCTTCCAGCAGACACACAACATCCATGAGGCTCCCTTGAAACCGGTCCCCTTGCTTCCTCCTCTTCCATGTTATTGCTGATTTGGTTCAGCTTCAAGAAGGGGGGGAAACAGCTGTCCAACTGGACACTACACAGAAATCAATCTCCCAAGTGGGAAATCGGGAGATAAGCACTCTCATCTGCAACCCCTGCTCAGCAGAGTAGAGAATTAGTATCATTCTCCTGGGTATCTCCCGGGTATTGCACTGATTTGTTATGGCTATTTCCCTGCTGTGCTCTTCTGCTCCTTCCTAGCAGGAGTTTCTCAACATCATGCCTATAAGATGATACTCAATCAGCAAGAGGCAGTTCTTCTCCCAAATGGAAAGGGTTTTCACATCCTGGAGCACCACAAATTGAGAGTAACTGGGCTAAAACTGCCCCATTTGGTCCATGAAAAACAGATGCAGGTCTGAAGCCAAAGAAATCTCAGCAACTGTACTGACATTTCTAAAGATCCATTCCTGGCACATCCTTGGTGGAGGCTCAGTAAAGCAGAGACACTAGTCTGAGACACTGTTTTGTATCTGAATAGAGTCTTTCAACATGGAGAGTAAAACTGCTCTCATTACCCACTTGGTTTGCTAGAAACACGAAGACTTCAGCATATAAGGAGATTTTTCAAGCAGAAGGTTTGATCCTGTGTGCACATCTGCCTAACAGCAAAAGCATCGCTCCACTTTGGGTGGTCTTTTGCAATCCTTGGAAATCTCACTTGGATGCAACTTCCAACTCAAAGCCAGTGGTAGGCAATTAGTCATCTTTACCATGAAACATATCAAGGAATATTTATCTGTTACTCTCCTTTCTGAGTAAGAGTCATTTGCATTGGATCAGACACCACTATAGTGATAACGCTAGAAGAGCTGCAGTACTGCCAATTTTAGAGTTGCAAAATAACAGTCCAATTACAGGGATGTTTCCTATCCTACAACCTGTAGCGTCTTTCTCCTCATCATAAATCAGTTGTTACTTTGCTCAAGATCACAGCTAGAATAATGAACGCCTGGAGTTTTACATACAAATAGAGTGAAAGACTGAAATGAAAGCTATTTGTCTAAAACAGACTGGCTTCATGCAGCTTTAACACATTAACTACTTGCAGGGAAAGCAAGCCTCAAAGTAGCTCACAGGATTGCATTCAGGTGCCTGTCACTTGCTTGGAGGTGTGTACAACTCAATATACTCAACTGCAAAACTGCTCTGAGAAGGAGCCCTAACTCCTCCCTGCTGGGGAAGGGATGACTAGAGAGGCATCATCTGGCCTCAAATTCTGCACCAATTACAACCCCATGGACAGCAGCACCAAAGCTTGTTACACGGATTCCTGAATTCCCACATGAATTTTCTTTAAGGTAATCACAAGACCCACTTTTAACAGTACACAGAGACCACCTTAGATGCTGTAAAGCCTCCAGCAATGAAACCAACTTATGTCAACCAGAAAGCAACTTTTTAATCCCCTTGAGGTTCAGTAAAGCACAGGAAGGGTGTTCAAGTTTGATATTTAACGTATGGATTCGAATAATGGAAGGACAGCAGTTCGTGCACACCTGCAGAAAGCAGCAGATCAGTCAGATGGGATGGAGGTTTGCTGCTACCTTTTTCTAATTTGTCCCTAAACTGATAAGAGAACTGAACCCTCAGCGTTTGAAACAATAAATTGTCAATCTGCTAATAACCTCAGCCATCCCAACGTATTTGGGTTTTGTCATAACGTATACTCATCCCTGCTGTCTGGAGCAGCAGTTCTAAAGGAGGAGAGGACCAGAGCCCTGCACTATGATGCCCGGCCTCAGAGGCAGGCTCGGTTTCACAGTGAAGCTGCAGTGTAAACCAAGCAGAGGACATTATCCTATGGACACCTGCCTGAAACACTTCCTGAGGGGATGGGTCTCCTTGCTCCTTCACTTATTTTTCCTGACAGGATTGCAGACTGGTTCCCATCTCTCATTACCTACCCCCTTGACTAGACCATCACAAGTGAACAATGTTTCTAGCTGATGGGGAGTGGTGATGACAATTAGCAGTTCCTTTTAGCCTTTTTTAAAATTGAAAGTATTAAGGAAAACAAACAAAAAGACATGAGGACGCCCTTACAGGGAACTTGTGCGTGAATTCTCTGCAAAGGAACATGTAATATTGATGTCCAGCTGCTAGCTGAAAGGAAAACGGGTGGAAGCTGCACTGCTACAGCACATACATTGCTGTAAGCAGGATTTGGCTTACACAGACACAAAACAAACATGTTTCCAGAGCCTGGGATTTGAACTGCCTGAGGAGACACATGTTCCTGCAGGCAAATGGTTAGGAGTGCGATAGCTTCTCCGTGCAGACAAGGGTGGGAACGACACACGTTTCTGTAGGTACAACTGGTTATCTCAACTGTGGCCAGCTCCTCGGAGCTGTCTCCCAGGGGGAAATCTGCCTCCCTCTTCTGTGCAAAGACTTAACTGGAAGAGCCGGTGCCCAGACCCCAGGCGACACCACGCTCGTGTTTGCAGTGTTACCAAGCCATGTGAGAGCACCGGTGCTGGCAGCTGGCCTCCCTGCAGAGCCTTGTGACCACAGCGTGGTGTTTGGCTTTCCCTCAGGAGGGGAGTTGGACTCCTGCATATGCAATATGGAAAGACTATTAAACCCCATTCTGGCACCTACCAGCCACTGTCCATGAATTCAGCACAGAAACTGGAAAAATAACTACAAAACCCAGTCTTTGCCCTGCTGCAATACTCAGTCGCCAAAGCAACAACTTAGAGCTACCTGTTTATCAGCCAAAGAACGCGGGTTAACACAAGAGTCACAAAATCTAGGGAGATTAGTAATGTTTCCATGGCATTTCTGGATTAGTGTAGCAAGCCCTCTCTCCTCATCCCTTCCAAGGCAGAAAATCAGGACACAAAGCAGACTGCTCCAAGTGCCTGTGCCGAGCATATAGAGTAAACAAACAGAATCAATAGGAAAGTGAGATCAGCAAAAGTCTGTCCAGTTTTAACAAATTAAGAGTTTAAATAGTACAAATAAGTTTTTTTTAAATTACTTATCCCAATATAGACCTTTGTCAGTATTTTATTGCAGTAAAATTCTATTGCCAGGGCCCCTTATTGCAACATCAGTTTTAAAGCCTGTTCAGTGGTGCCTGTTTCATGAAGGGTTCTGCTTCAGACCCGATGACAGTCGGCAGCGACTGCTTTATTTTAGCAGAACAGGCCCCAGGCAGGTTTTGAAGGTGAGCTGTCACTGCGAGGAAACACCACCTTGCAAATGTCCTAAGGCAAGTGCAGTATCTACACATTCTTTTGGCCAAGCCCCTGGTACGTTTTGAATCCAGCTGCACAGAAACAACTCAGTCTGTTCTTGCAGACCTTGCATGGGGGCCAAGCTGCCTTCCAGGGCCATCTGCATTGCACCCAAGAGTGAATTCAGGCCTGAACTGGCACCTTGTTGGCTTACAGCAAGATGCTCAGCTGCAGGGATTTTAATTCAGGTCATTTCTTCTTTCTAAGCCATGTGAGGACTTTCCAGGGATTGGGAAGCAGCGCGCCATACCTCTTCCCCAGGGAGCAGCGCTGGGGTGGCTCTTCTTGCATTGGACTGAGGCGCATCCGTGGCTCTGCTGCGAGCCCTGCTCCACCTGCAACACTCATTCATCTGCAATGGAAGTAATGGGTAGGGTAAAGTACAATCCAAAACGAACAAGGGTGCTGCAGTCAGGATCTCTGTAACCAAATTCTCCCCTTGGAGTGCAAATAACGAAACAACCCGGCCTCCGCGATCGATCCGAGCAGCCCGCCCACGTTGGCTTTCCTCAGGGGCGAGGAACAGGCGAGCCTAGGAGATTCTGCAGCACCCGTGCACCTTCTCTTCCATCTCCTCCATGGGAGCTTTGAATTTCAAGAGGGGCGGATCACCGCTGGACACTGTGTAATACACGGAGGTGCCATTGGTGCTGTAGGGAGAAGTCCTGGCTGCGATCAGGTGCGACTTGGCCTCGTTTCCGTTCTCGGCGACGCCTCCCGCGCCGCTGCCGAAGTGGGTGCTGAGGAAAGGGTGGTTGAGGAGCTTGGCTGCAGCCCGCTGCCGCTTCAGTTCAGAGAGTGTTTGGTGGCCGTGCTCCTTGTAGGCGCCCCACGGGTCGGGCAGCCCCGGCGCGCCGTAGGGCAGCATGTGGCCCGGGTTGCTGTCGGGCTCAACCTGCATGTTCCAAACATCCCCGTTGGAAAAGGCGTACGGGTAGGCGTCTGGGATGGCAGATGCCCTGAGGCCGTTCTGGAGGGGGATTTCTACGTCGCACTGGGTGCTTTTGTTTGCTAGCTCCGGGAGCAGGGAAGAGTTCTCCAGCACTGAATTCTGTAACAAGAAAACATTAAAGAAAAGCATCTTCCTGCATGCCCCGGCACTGTGCAAAAATGCTGAATTCATCCATCACCAGGGCCCTACAATGCAGCGACTCCCAGCTGGGAATCTGGAAACTTGAACTCAGAACCAATTGCTTGGAGGAAAAAAGCAAAGCAAACAAACAAAAAGCCCCCTATTTATCTATCTGTGTGTGTCTGTGTATTAATATAAAAAGCTTATTAATACAATATGACAATAACTGAATTAAAAACCAATAACTGCACAGCAAGATTCCATCATTTTGTCACGGCCAGTTTGTTAACTGTGAAGAGAAAGACACCCAACATAACCACCATTGTTCCCTGGCTTATTAAGGTCATATAAAGAAATGTTTGTGCAGATCTAAGTCCAAAACAGTGTTTTCACTTCAGTAGGATATTCCAGTTTATACTCAATGAGAATTGGGTCTTTTCTTAAATCTGATGGATGAGACTTGAGGACGTTTCCCCTCTGCCTTGTCCCACCCCGTGGCACTCCTGCTGTGTCCCCTGCTTCCCAGCCTGCCTGCCAGCCCTGCTCTGTGACTCCCACGGGACACAAGCGGTTCCTTACAGGGTCCGTATTCTCCTGGTCAGACCGAGTCTCCCCGATTTCTCCAATGAGGCCCGAGTTTCTCTGCTCTTCGGCTGCCCCCATCTGCTGCCAGACGATGGCCTCTTTCTCACACTCCTTCCTGTACAGGTTTGTTCGGTCCGAAAGACTGGCCCTCCTCACCACCTTCCTGCCGGAGAAGGGAAAGGAGCATCAAAGCTGTGAGCACGACACGGGTTTTCCTCATATCCTGAGGCTCTTCTCACATCCTGCCTGCACTCCATAGCATTTCCTATTGCAATAGGACAGGAATGCAGGTTCCTACACTCACCCAAGCAGTCAAGGGCACTAACTTGTGCATCCAACGTGGAATGAATCTTAAAGAGCTTTAAAAGACACCCTGCCAGTCTGGCTCGGAGCATGCAGCTCACCTCACGCAGAGAAGGGCCCACGGGTTGTTTAGGGAGCTCTGCAGCTTCAGAGCTGCTGCTTTGATGTCCAGGAAACATCTTAATAACGACTGGCCTAACACAGCATCATGGCCATGAGCCTGATTCCCTGTTGCTGTTCATTCAGCTTCCCCTGTACCTTCCCCATTAAAGCTACTAAGAAGCTCACATTTGAAGCACTGCTGCTCGGGCACAGTATCCCCAGGTAAACCCTCACCACATGGTGCTCTGTCCTCAGCACTGTTTAAATCAACGCAGAGCAGTTTTCACACAAGAATCAAAACCCGCTGCTAGTGAAAGGACCACAGCCTCCAAGAGAGCCCTGCTTTCAATAGCTAGAAGCCAGCGTCTGCTTTCAGGGGGTTTATATCCAAAGGACAGAAAAGGCCCATTCCCAGCGCTCTGAGCTGCTCTGGTGTCCTGTCTGGAGGAACAACCTGCCTGGAAAGCCGCACATACCCCCGGCTGCCGGTGCTGGAAGTCCTTCGGCTCAGGGAGGATTTATGCCTCAGCTGAGATTTCATGATCACGTCGTGTTTATGTTTCAGCTCCAGCAGTAATACTTTGAACTCCTCTTCTTCACACAGATCTAAGGCACACACAAAGCAAGCTGTTGGTCAGGCTGTTCTAGGGTGGTACCATTGCTGCTGTGTAACCAGCGTCGCCTTCTTGGTACATTTACCTCCAATGTATGGATAAATAGAAAGGGAATTTAAACAGAGTGGGTTTAGTCACAACCAAGGGCTTTAGAAGAGACAGACTGGTTTGGATGAGCAGCATCTGAAATCAAATGCCATTGACTGACAGGGATGGAACTTTGCATCCCTGCATTCACCTTCGCCCCAGCTATTCAGCCAGGTTTTGTCCTGTTGTTAGCAGTAAATTCTACCTTTACCCATGAAAGGGTAAGAGATATAATGATTCTATCTTAATGTTTCAGGATGTGAGGAAAAAAAAAACATTAACAAGCAGATTGCAGCTCTTCTGAGTAAAGCACCTTTCTGTGAGCTTCCAAAATGAGAGAGTAGGCAAAAGCAGAGCAGGTTAGGGCAGAAGAACTTTCATTCTTCAAAAGGAGGATGCACAGATTTACAGTTAAGGCTCAGAAAACCATTTGTCAATAGGAAATGCAGCACAAGTTTATAGCGCACGTGGTCAAATGCTAGCACTTTGGCATGTTCACTTCCAACCGGTTCCAAGATTACTGCATGTTTTCTTTCCTCTCCAACCCCAAATAGCTTATCACATTTTGTTGTATCAAAGCAGAGTTAGACACATCCAAGTTCTAGGGTTGCAGGCCAACAGGGATGATGAAAATGGGTTAAATGCACATGACAAAAACTTTATGCCTTCTTTTTTTTATGGCCAAGAAGAAGCACTTCCTGAAGTACCCAGAAGGAATTAGGCACTTTAAAACTTTGACCTATTTAAGTCACTGCAACTTTGATTCTGAAGACATCTGAAAAATGACGTGTTAAACACTTTTGAAAGCACCATCTGAAGACCCCAGCCATCTTGGAGGGTGAAAAAAAATCTCTAGAAGTTTTGTTCTTAGTGTCTTTGCTCTCTTCTATAAGCTTAGCAAACTCACCTATTGGCATCTCATCCAAGGATGTCCTGGCACTCAAGCTGGCCCCATGCGATACAAGCAACTCAGCCATTTGCATCTATAGAAAAGGTATAAAAACAAAGTTGATGTGGTCTTTTTGGCAGCTGTTTTCTGCCTCAAAATTGAGAAGTTAGAATAAGCTAAGAAGCACTTGCATGCATGATCGAACTGGTCTAAAATTATTCTGGTACCATCTGTGTGATGTCCTATTGTTCAGCTGCGCTGAGCTGTGCACCGTTCAGCTGCACACACGGGCTCTGCCTGAGCTTTCTCAGCACAGGTTCTTTCTGATGCCAGAAAGATCTCATCTAACACCACTAGTGAGTCCAGCTTGCACAGATTTCTTCCATTTGTAGAGAAGTCCACACAATTCACCCAGGCAGAAAGCTCTTTACAGCATTCTCACATGATACTTGCAAAAAAAAAAAAAAAAAAAAATTATTACCTGGCCCCAAAAAGCAGCAGCATGGAGAGGTTCCCAGCCATCCCAGTCCTTCACATCCAGGCTTGCCCCTTGGTCAAGAAGGACTTCAGCTGCATGCAGATAACCATTGGCTGCAGCTATATGGAGCTAGGAGACAAGGAACAGAGCATGAATCCCCCTGAGGACCAGGGCTGCTTTTTTTCCCCATATTGAGTTTCAGCGGAATTTCTTGGATAATGCCTGAATTTAGATTTGGACTCACAGCACATTTTATGTCTGGCAGATGCATTACCATGAAGTCAAAGACAGGTTGCTCCTGTATCCTGAATCTCAATATTAACTTGTAATTCTATTTGGAGATGGAAATGCTAAACTGTTCCTAAAATCACCTACATATGTGTGTTAGAAGATGACTTAATTTAAACTTTGGCTTCAACTTTGGCTTTAAAATGGCTTCAAAGTTTAAATTAAGGCCTTTTAAGCACTTTCCAATATGTAAGCAATCAGCACTATCAAAATGAAAGCCTGGAATGGAGACCACCATCCCTGTAAACTCTGCATTCTTCATGACAGAAAATTGTCTCCTCTTCTTGCATTAAGTGCCGATTTTTTTGAACAGATTTTTAGCTGCTTTAGCAAGGGCGCTCCCATTCACACTGTGCTTGCTTCCACCATTAAAAAAAAATGGAGCCATCTAAATCCTCGTCTACTTGTAGTTACGGGGAGTTGATTTCTCAGATATAGGCCTCCACCTGCATCCATCACTCTGAAACAGCAGTAATAGTCTCCTATATTCCACCAAGACACTTCATATCTCTGGAGGTTCTCGTAATAGTTGTCTGATGCTACATTTATGAGCAAAACATTGATCTATGAGCTCTTCTGGAAGTATGAATAACCCACACAGCTCATCCCATTTCAGCTGTGCTGAAGTAGAGAATAAAAACTTCTTTATTTACATTTCCACAAGGATCACACCCCACACAATTCAGCAAATGCTGGTAACAAATGCTGATGCTTGCTGGCAATTCAAATATTTTCTATCTAGACTTTATTATAGCGGGTAATATCTTCTGGAGGTTGTAGAATTTAATAAGGAATCAACTTTCAGTAATAATCTGAAAAGCAAAGTTTGATTCTGATGCCAAGAGCTGGTAAAATCATTACCAATTCTGCAGGGCTGGAAGGCAGTGTCACAGCTAGGCAGAAAAGGCAGGGGACATACAAAAAGGGAAGGCAAGAGGTCTGCTTAAAATTGCATATATAATTTCTCCTAAAGGGAGAAACAAGTGAAAAAATAAGATGGAATAAAGACTTCTATCATCCAAGTCTATCTGAGGGGATGGGACTCTCCAGCCAGACCAGATGCCCATTGCCTTGTGCTGTACGTTGGGGCTAGGTGCTCCTCCCTGCCCAAGGGTGAGTGTCATCCCGCAGGAATAAACATGACATTTCCTCCTGCCCCAGCTAGACACAAGGCAAAGCAGAAAGATGAGAGGACATGAAGTCTCCAGAGGGCCCTGAGCCCAATCCTGCTCCCATTAATGTTAAAGGAATCCCCCTGAACTGCCATGTAGGTCAAAGCAGACAACAGCATCAGCCAGAAGTGAAACATTCCTGGGAGACCTTTCAGCCCCTGAGCTTGGCACAAGACCACGTTCTGCATTTCCCCATCACAGGATTTCTTGTATCTTACAGAGAAGCTGCTACCAGCTGCTGTCAGACACGACCCAGGAGCCCGGCAGCCCCTGAGCTGCTGGATGAGAGAGCTTATACGAGCAAGGGACTCTTCAAAAAGTGCAAGTTAGATCCTTGCTTCAGACGGCTGTACTGGTGAACAGAGCTTGTTCCTGTGCAGCAATAATCAGGGGAAAGGAGTGACCCATTTCCTCTCCCTGAACTTGCACCTTGTGGTTTTCTCTGACCTCCTGCTGCAGGGTGGCTTTCGTAATGTGGAGGCTGAAGGAGAACAAAGGTGGAACCGCAGCAGTTTCACTCACCAGCGTAGCACCTTGGGCATCAGTCCTGTTCAGGTCTTGTCCAGTCGCCAGTATGTCATGGATGTCACAGATCATGACCTGCTCCGGAGCGGCCCTCATCTCATTGATCTTTTCCTGTGTAATTCCTGTTAAAATTCCAGTCAGAAAGAAGATGAGGAAATGGTTTTTGTCTCCACTGGCTGAGGAAAGTTACATTTAATTCCTGGTTGATGGGACTCTTCACCCTCTCAGAGAGGGTGGCATGGCTAAGGGGACCGAGAGCCGTCCTTGAGCCCTTATCACAAATCAGAGACACTAGGCAGAGTTAGGTTGCAAGAAACTGTGCCGAGCAGTGGCTCTCTGCTTTTCTCCAGGGGGAAATCAAGGCAATTTTTAGGACCACACTGGCCCACTTACGTGGCTTACATGCAATCAGTCTCCTTACCTTGATAGGCCATGCAAGTCTCAATGACATCCAGGGTTGGCTCATCTTCACAGAGGTCATATGGCATGTTGCCATCTGCATTTACTGCCAATAAGTCTGCGCCACTGCAGAAAGAAAATTGCACTGATATACAAAAGACCCCAGACATCACAGAGCAGAGAAAACCAATCGCTGGGGCAGCAAAAACAAAGTGAGGCCTTAAGCTGCCCAAATACCACCCAGATTTGTGTGAGATGAGGTAAACTTGAAGAGAAGACACACAGTTATGAAGAGGAAAGATAAACTCTGGGAGTAGATGCAATCTGCCTGCTGCATGGGATGCAGGGAACCCACCATAACTGAATGAGACGTGAAGCCTTCCCTGCTCTCCCCTCCCTCTCCTACCTCTCTTCTCAGTGCTGGACAGAGCAGTGTCTTTTCAGTGCTAGGGGTGATTTATTCACCCAATTTGTGGAAAACAGTGCCAAACAACTCCCAGGTGCTATCAGGGGAGCAGACAGCCCTGCAACGGAAAGTTTGCAAGCACCAGAAGAGTTTGGAAGCCTTCAATCTAGCCAAGGGCGCATTGACAAAAATAATAATTAAAAAAAAGAGATCCTGGCAACTATTATTTTTTTAAGTTCTCATTGTTCAAAAGTGGTTTTTTTTTAGTTTGTATCAGCTCCAAGAGGTAACACTTTGGAAGCAGAATAGCCAGCTAAATTGATCCTATATTCCCACAACACAGATTTGCAGCACCGCTCCCCAGCTGTGCCATTTTAGCAGGTACTAAAGGTGCCCCCTGAACTGAGCTCTGATCTGCCTCAAAATCCAGCAGCTTTTGAAGGACAGCAGGCAGGAGTCAGCTGTGTGAAGACTCCCTTCCCTCCACCCGAGCAGAACAAACTGCATCAACATTCACATTTTCAAAGTACCAAAGTTTAAAAGAAAATTTTAAAAAAAGGGAATTGGCCATCTCTTGTAGGCTCCTGCCCCACACTGTGCTGTACACTACAGAAAGGGAATAACCAATAACCTCCGTCCTGTTTCTGAGCATAGGATCATGACATTATGTTACTAGAGTCTGATTTAGCTGGCAACTAGGCAATACAGGGCAGCCTATGGTATCCAGGGGCCCAAACATGAGCTGCAGTTCCCTACCCTGCCACCCATGCCCCAGATGCTCCCTTATCCTCAATTTCAGTCAGAAATACACCACAGTGCTCCATATTTTGTTCCATTTTTCTGCCCTCATCTAAAAGCTTCCTATCCCAAGGGATTATTGTTTGCATTTCTGCCTGACCTCCTTCATTAAAAGGCCAAGAAGAGAGGACCAAAATTTCAGTGCTAGCCCCCAAATGACAGCATACCAGGGACAAGGGACATCCTGGGGACATTACAAGCATGTTAATAGCCCCAAATTACATGGGCACTCAGGAAACAGAGGAGGCTCCATATAGAACCAAGACTGTCTGCTCCAGACAGGCTTCACAGTAGGTTCTCACTAAATGCTACTCATAGAATACCTCAAAACACATCTACCTTCCTCCTCACCAGCAAGTGTGGGACAGAGTTAAGCTTGAAGGCCTTTGCAAAGGCAAGAGGAAGGCCCAGTAGCAACAGCCTGTCACAGCTGGGCAACAAACACATTACAATGAGCTAACCGGTTACTAATTAACACCCACTAAGGCAGGCCACAAAGTTCATCCTAATGTTGGAGCTGTATGAACATCCCATCCTCCTGCATCAGTGACTCTTTGTGGCTGGGAGACTTGAAGGGCTGTTTAAAAGCTTCCTGCTGGAGCATCCTACTGGCTTCTCCTGTTACCCTTACTGTGAGCAAGGCTCAACAAGCACAAACACAAGTACAATCCCATATGGCCAAAACCAGGGAATGGCCACAACTGCTCCAGTCTTGCAGGGCACCGAGCAATCTCAGATTCCACCAGCATCAGCAGAAACTACGGCTAGAACCAGACTTACAGGAGAGAATAGACACAAAAAGCCACCTACTGCTGGATGAGGATCTTCACCAGGTTGATATGACCACACGTAGCTGCTGCATGCAGCGGAGTCCACAGCTCGTTATCCTTGGCGTTGACATTGGCCCCATGGTTGAGGAGAAGTTTTACTATCTCTTCATAGTTGTCTATGCAGCACTATGCAGCAAGAGATGCAGACAGGTTAGGAAAGATCAGGGCTCACACTCTCTTGGTATTGCCAGGGTAACTGGAGATGAGGGGACCTATTTCTTCCCACAGTGTTTTGGCAATCAGCATCTCCAAAGGGTCAAACACCAAGTTCAGCACAAGCAGGGCAGGAACCATCCTGCAGAACATCTGCACTGGATTTACTGTTGATCACTGGGGTTTTACAAAGTCTTGTGTTTAGCGGGCAGAATCAGTGAGGAAGCAATAGCAGGAGAGGCAAAAAGCTTCTGTGTCAATGGGTCTTTTTTGTTCGGGAAATTCAGCACAATCATTGTAACACTGTGCTAAGGGATGGAGCCGAAATGTCCTTTCCTAGGGAACACAATTTAAAAAAAAAAAAAAAGGCTTTTCCTTTTGCTTAAGTGCCTCCTGGTGGTGACCCTGTTCCCAAGCACAGGATCTGGATGCGCATAGAGCACTGTCCCCCAGGCAGCCTGGATTACTCCTCTTTGGGGAAGTCTGAATTTGCTCTTAAATCCACCTTGCCCTCACTTCCCAACACAAGCATGGGTGTGATAAGGACACTAAAATACACTTCAGCCTTGTGTTGGAAGTCTGTTTCACTGTCTGCACCTGAAGGCCTGAATTGGAGACTGCAATAGCCTGTTAAATACAGGCTGTTAAAGGTGCTGAATTAGCCCCAGAGCAAGGGTGCAGGCAGTGCCCTGGTGGCAGGGAGCTTTCATCCTTCCAGGGGCCTGTCTGCATTTTTAAGCAAACAGTCACCCAGCCCTGAAGAGGGAAAGTGACCCAGAGAATCCTCCAAAACCCCAAGTCAATGAGAGCATTTACAGCAAGGACTAATGAGGACAAAACCTGAGAGCCGCCCGCGGAGCGAGTCCAACAAGCACTGCTCTGTTTGCCGGGTGGCGGGGACGGCAGCTGCCAACGCTGCGCAGCCTCGGGGCATGCAGACCCACCTGCTGCTTCTGCGCAGGACGCGTGGGGATGGAGAGCTGAGGATGACAGCCCGCAGGAAACCCTCACGGCATCATCAGCATGAACGACCTCAGCAGGTGTACGTGTTAGCATCACGGCCGTGTTTTCTTACTGGCCATCAGGGGCTGCTGTCTCACACTGACCTGTGGAAGTCCCTGAGCCTCTCAAACGCAGACAGGGAGGACAGCAGACTGCACGCAGGCTCCCTGGACACCTTGTGTGCCATTTAGCTAAAGCACTTTCCGAGCTGGTGGGCTGCAGTAGCCTCTTGAAAGAATTTGGAGTTAACCTTCGTTACGGGTTTGCTGCCCTGCCCTACAGAGATTACAGAGTGGGAGAAATGCCTGAGCCTCATATCTGAACCCAAACCCCAGCTCTTGAGGTCTTCCTATCACCGACCAAAGTCAGGGATATATCAAGAGAAGGGTTTGATCCTTGTTCGCTCCACAGGAAGCAGCAGTCCTCCACACAGCATAGTGAAAAAGCTGCTTTAGCTGATGAGCAGAAGGAAACACTGCAGCAATCTCCATTTTCCATGGGTGCTGAACTCGGGGCAGGGACCTCTCCCCAAAGCCTCACCTGATGCAGTGCAGTTAATCCATCTTCATTGCACAGGTCCGGGCTGATGTTGCTCTTCAGCAAGTAACACACTAGAAGGGAAAAGGAGAAGAAGAAAGAGCATCAGGTCAATAATCCCAGTGCACCTCAGGTGTTCAGAGCGCCCTGGCCACCAGCAAGCAAGACTGCCTGCCCCGTCAGGGTGCCCTGGCACTGAGTGCAGGAGATGCCCTGCATCTCGGGGCCAAGAGCCCCACAGCCGGGCACTGGAGTCTTCCCAATTTTACCCAGCAGAGAGCAGCAGCACACAATTTTCCCCACCAACTTCATCCTAAATGGAGACTTCATTTTGACACCCATCATCTTCATAATGCTGTGCCACAGTTAAAATTATCTTCTCACTTGCAACATCAAGTGCAGTTACAGCACAGGAGAGCTGCAAAGCACCAGTGATTTTTAGGTCTCAAGCTACCGCTGTAATAGCCAAAACCACACGCGGTGGGGGGATAAGTCTTGCTTGAAGACGTGACCAGTCTGAGACACAGATATCAAACACTCCCAAACAGACAGCGTGGCCAGAGGCCTGGCACACCTAACACATGCCAGGGTTGTGTTGGATGTTTCATATCAACTGCTGGGAATATAAAGAAAACAATTTGCCCCCAGGTAAAACATTAGGGATACAGATTTCACACAAAGTAATAGCAATAAGGCTAGAGACAGAGTAATCTAATATCAATGCCATGAATGCTTCAAATCCAACATGACAGATTTTGCTTCTTTATACCTGTCTTCTATCATTTACATTCTCATTCCCTGTTTTTTTCTGCAGAGATGTCACTACCTAAAAATCTCTCAGCTCAAACATCAGTGCAGAGCCAAAGATTCGCGACTGTTTCTGGAGAGCCAGAAGAACACCAGATATTCAAGACTCATCTTATTTGTGGGCAATGATGTGACCATTAAGGGAAACCAGAGTTGCAAAATAAAGAACACTAATGAGGCTAAAAGGGCAATAAATATTTTTAGAGTTTGCGATCAAAGACTGCAACGCTGGTCACCCACAAAGCACCCTACATTGTTTTACTTACTAGATAAAACTGGTATAAAAAAAAAAAAAAGGCAGAATAAGACAGAGGTAAATCCCCCTCACCACACGTCAGTCAGAAGAAGCAAAGTTTTTGCCAGCGAGGAAGATCAGCGCAGGACCTCCTAATAGGAGCTGACTGATGGGCACATCATTCACCAGTGGATCTGTTTTCCTGTTATTTACTTTGGATGCTTTGCCATTAGGGGTTTAATTCAATCTCAGTCATTTAAGAGACGACATGCAGCTCCATAATCATGTTTTGCCCAATTATGGAGATTTGGACAAGTAGATGCTGGCAAACTACTCTGACGAATGCAGTCCTCCATGGGGAGAAGCAGCAGCAAAAATCCTGGCTTGTTATGGACTATCTGCTTCTCCCCCCACATCTCCCCTTGCATCTTCCAAAAGGCTGAGCGCCCCTGAAGCTACAACTGCCCAGGAACTTTATCCTTAGGTTTCAGAATAAAGGATGGTCTTTCTGAATTGCTGAAGGCAACCTATGTTTCTGTCTGTTTAGGAATGTTGTCCACCACCTGGATCAAACCCTACTATCCTTGCATGAGGGCAGGCAGAATGAGTCTTCTCTTCTGATGGAATTTGGGAGAAATAAACATTTGGGCACTTGCTAGTGGCTGAAAATAGCAAAGGGGGTCACAGGCGCAATGCTCTGCAGTGTGGAACTATGGTAGAGCAAGCAAAATGCAGCAGCGTTGGCAGCAGATCTGCTCAGCTGCTTAGAAGTCCAACGGAAGAGGCCAAGGAAGCAGATTAATCCATCGATACCAACTGGTCAAACTCCAATCGAAATATAGGTGTTGTCTAAAGCCTCTGCACACTCATGTCAGAAATATCACCCCAAAATACACATTAGTATTAAATAGAAATAGGTGCTTTCAAAGTTCAGGCATGATAGAGGTATTTTCTATACCTCTATCATGGGTTAAACCAAAGCAACACCCATTTCTTCCCATGCTTGGTAGACAAGGTTTGCTCACAACCAAGGTTTCCACGAGCTTTGCAACGAAGAAAGAGGAGAGCCCAAGGGTGTTCAGATAGCGCATCGATACAGACCCACGGAAGGGGTTTTTATGGGTTATATTTCAGTGCACGGCAGCAACAGCCTCCACTTTAACTTCTTAGAGCTCAGCACCTGCCCGAAGTGCTGAGCTCTTTGAAACCTCCCCTTCCCCGCGTGTAGGCGGCACGAGGGGCTGGATGCCTGGATACACTTCATTACATGTCAAGAGAGAGTTGTGGGAAGCAGTTTCTAACGCATAGCAAATGACGGAATGAATATGATTACAATAAGAGCTGGGTGAACAAATCGTTGTGAATAATTCATTGCAAATTATATTAACTGAACAATCATTCAAATGTATTTTCCATTATTCTGCTTGCTCTGCCTATAATTGAACCGCTCACACACCAAGATGGTGCACATCAATCTTTGATTTATATTTTATCATTTACATCTGGGTTGTGTTAAAATGGAAAAAGCTCCCACGACAGCTGTGAAAATACATCCTGAAACGACCAGGTTTTAAGTCATCCTCAGTCACACGCCCTTGGTCAGCTCAAATAGATTCTCTCCTTGTCCACCAAACCAATCCACGCTAGAGGGGATCCCTTCCTTCGCAGTCATGCCCAAGTCTCACTTATTTTCTGTAAAACCCTAAAATTAGGGTGAAAACAAAGGAGCCACCACAAACCTCTCGAGGAAGATTCAGAGAGAGGCAATCAGGTCTCTCATGCAAAGAGGGAATACAGCAGTGTCCTTTTTCACCTGTGTTACCTCACACCACATACTGGACACAGCCCTTCCAAAAAGCCTCCTAAACCAGATGATTTTTTTCTTTTTTTTTTTGTGGATAAAAATGCCTTTACCAATGTAATTCCTCCTATATAAAAAAGCAACACCATAACAGTCTGGATACTATTACACTCCCATCTGTACCCAACTTTTGCATACCTTAAGTATTACTAGCTCATAAGAGGGAAAGAGGATAAAAATAAATAAAAGACAACTGACACTGATGCCAGGGAGAGGGGAAGAAAAACCTTTCTGATAGGAAGACCTGATTCTTCTGAAAAATACACAACGTAAGCTGTTCAAGTTGAGCAAGCAGGTTTACCAATGTACTTAGTGTTATACACACACACGTATATAGGCCATTATTATTATTATTTAATCCAGGTTTATTTTGATCCTTTGCGCTCAACAATTTAGCTTAGAAAATGATTCTTAAACTCTTGCTGCTTCCTGGCTCTCAAGCTACTTTTAAAAGTTACCATTGAGGTTTCCAAAGCAGTGGAAGAATAGATCCGATTTCACTGAATAAAATTAACAGAAATTTTATGTGCACTAAAATACACACGTTCATACACCAAGCGTACATTATTTCCACCCTGACAGAGCTTTCATCGGGGGCCCAGCATGACTTATGGTGATGCCTGTGACACCTGCACGTGTTAGCAAAGGTCTCAACAGATACGAGCCCCAGCCTGCCAGGCCCTGTCCTCTGGATGGGTTCAGCTACTTGTAACACTGCATTTTTGCTGGTGGGTTCCTTCAGGAATGCTTATTATCCAGCAGGAACCTTGCCAAGAAAAGTTGCACTGAGGCTCCGAGCGCTTGGCCAGCAGAGCATCCCAGCTCCCAACACGGCCTGTTTGTCCTGAGCAATAACAAGGTGAATGTACTCAGCCTTGTCCTCCATCTCCTGCAGTACGGGACCGAGAGCCCATCTGGGGCCATCGATAGAGACTGCAGCTCCCTGGACCTTCTTGAAAGATGAAAAAACCCCACAGATAACAAACCCACACTGAGACAGCTTCAAACATTTGGAATATCTAAAAATAAATATGGCCCAGTTTGCCCGCTGAGCTAGCAACGGGGACGACCCATCCAGATTGATCAGAGCCTTCTCAGGAAGTTTCAAAGCCTGTTGAGACGCTTCCCACCTAGTTTATGGCTGGGCACGCACATTCCTGCTAATGTGCTCATGGACATGGGAAGTTTGGAGGGAGGCCAGCCAAGTCCCATCTGTTTCACTCCACACTCACACGGGCAGGAGCTCTTCACGCGGCTACGCTCAGCCCAGGTGCTGCTTCTCTCAAGGAAAAGCTATTTCTGATTGTAATGCTTGTTGGTTCACAGCAAACACCCCTCTTGCCCTCCCCGCCAAAACATGCTTTTGATGGGAGGCTTTTTGCAAAGCTTGGAAGAGGGTACAAGGATATTGGGGCCTGGTCTGTCTACAGGCTTTATTTCAGGAGCAAAGTGGGAGCTGGCAACATCTGCCTTTTTTCTTTTCTTTTCTCTTTTCTTTTCCATTTTTTTTTTCATAAATTCCAGCTCTTCCTCCCCATTAATGCCTATTCTAATCATTTTTTTTTGCTTCCATGCTGTGACTCCCAACCACCACCTCCATCCTGGAGCACAGAGCTGAATACTCTGAAGGAGCTCCAAGGCACTGAGCAGCTGCCCACCCAGACACCCAAATCCTGGACATTTTTCTTGCTCTGTCTCTACAGACCTTGGGCTCCAATAATCCACTTAGCACTACTGATGCAAAAGCATCTCTCTCTTACGGATACCATCCACGCAGGATTATTCAGATAAGTAACAGCACGCAAGCCACCCATCAGCAACCAGCAATGCTCAAAGGACACGGCAGAAACAAAACCAAATTCATTTCAATAAGAGAGGAAATTAAAACTACAGGATGCCAACATCTGACAAGCCCTTTTAAGGACGTAGCTTAATGCTAAAAAGCAGCCGCAAACTCTCTTCCTGCACAAAGCTAACAGTGAAATTGGTCCACACAGAGCTTCCAAGTACACAGAGGAAAACTTAAATCTGAGATTATTTTCTCAGTTTCCCAGTTCTCATCTGCTATTGGAAAAAGGCATAAATCATTTTGGTATGGTTTTTAAACAGATGATGGGCTTGCAAGGGATGAGTGTTTTATATAACCTTCGGGCTCAGCTGCCTTCCGCAGATTTCTGCGGGCAGGGAGCCAGGAAAGCAGATCGCCCAGTATCGCTGTGACAGGGACACCTGGGCTGCAAAAGAGCCCCCTCCGCTCTTGAAAAGTCACTTGGGAGTAGACGTTGTCTATGAATTTGCTTGTTTAAAGAGTGCTAAAAGAAATTAAGCCAGGCTATGGATGGAGGAGACCGTGACCAAGTTTCACAAGGACAACACAGTAGCTGTAGCAAGGAGAAGAGCAGTGCTGGGTTTTAGGGGTTTTTTTTTGGTACACTGCTGCTCTGAAGAATTCACTCATTTAAAAGTTAGATGCCAGCCCTCGCCTGCAGCCCACGCAGCAGGAATGATTCTGGCTGGCAGAGCTGTGAGCTCCAAGAGTAGATGATGACTGAAGGAGAGCAGCGTCTTCCAACAGCACTCAGGCAAGGAAGCTTCTCCCCCCTACTTTGAGTTAGTGCCTTAAATATTCGGTTTGAAGCAAGGAAAATTAAATAAATAGAAGGGAGAACCAAGACATCACACTTTCCTTCACGTTCCAGGTAGAGTTTGATGAAGGACCTCCTGGACCAGGTAGGAGCTGGTTGGGCCAAGACCTCCTGTTCTCCTATTGCTGCAGCTGGTTCCAGCTCTCTTCTCATGAAAAGCTAGCAGCCACACAAACACATGCAAATCCATTCAGACAGCACATCAAAGCCTTTTATCTAAGTAGCACAGAAGATCCCACTTAACTACCTGTTCAGAGACAACTTTTGATGTATTGGACCAAAACCTATCTACTAAGACACGCAGCAGTCATCATGGGCAAAGTCTATCCTAAGCCTATTAGGAAATCAATTTTTCGGGGCACCAAAAGAGATATGCAGTAAAAAAAATAATTGGCTTTAAGAGAAATAACAGCTTAAGAAATGGTTAGATAAAAGGAGGCAAGGGTGTCAGGAGGCAAAATCTGTCAGCTGTCTTCGAGTGCCTGAAGCCCTGGATTACCCAATGACAGGTGATTGTTCGGGGCGAGGATCCCCGAGGGATGCAAAATCCCACGTCCAAGCCTGACCCCACGGCTCACGGATGCGGGGAGCCGAGGCAGCCGCGTGCCCGTCGTGTCCAGGGCCTGTCAGAGCGCCCGAGCGCGCGAGGGGAAGAGGCGCTTAGTGGCGGAGCCCCCGAGGAAGCAGCACTGCGGGAAGCGGCGGCCGCGGGGCCGGCGCCACCGCCAGGCTCCCCCAGGCCGGACACGCCACCACGCCAGGGCCGCTGCCGCTCAGCTCTTCCGCAGGCTGCAAGGGAAACGTCTGCGAGGTAGAAAGCTCCCCCTCCTCCCCCTCCTGTTTTTGTGAAGAGATTGTGGTTTCCTTTCAAAAAGCAAACCCTGCAGGAGGGGAAATAAAAGAAACACTTTCCTGCAAGCTTAGGAGCCACCGTGACACAGAGTTACTCAGCAGCGCAGTTTTGGCGACCGGGAGGTCTGGATTTCACCACTGTGTCCTCCAGTGACGCCCGCCGGTGCCATGAGCGGAACACGCTGCAGCCCCTCTGCAGGGCTCTGCCATCAGTGCTCGCCTCGTGTCACTGGAGTGACACCTCCGCTTGAGCCGGACCAAGACTTTGGAGGCTCCAATCCCTTGCCAAGGTCACAGTTGTGGCAGCACCCAGGCCCTTGAGCCCCAGTGAACTCCCCTGCCCTCTGCTTCAGGTTGAAGCCTTGGCGCTAGCGGCTTCCAAGGCAAACAGACCGCCCGGTGAACCTCTCACGCGGCAGCATTAGGTAATTGTGTACAGGGATATTTTCTAAAGGAAAGAATGGACCTGTCGCTCGGTAGCAGCTATTGGCCCACATCGCTCCCTTGGGAAGGTCTCCACCTCGCAACGGCGGCCAGGGCCCTATTTGCAAACTGCGCTGGGGAATCGGGCAGGGAACGGGATAACAGAGACAAGGAGGGAGGGAGGCAAGGTCACCTGGAGGGCTCGAGGCAGGAAGGCCAACTTCATTTAATTAACAATCAGGAATAGTGCCGCGACCGAGGTGCGGAATGAAGCAGGACTGGTAGCCAAGCCTGCGTTTCATAACCAACCTTCCCTGATCTTCCGCAGGCAGATAGCCACAACAGCCTTTTATTTATTTTTTTTTAATCTTCCCCTCTCCCCTTGTAAGCCCATACCCCCAAAGTTCATGATTTCCAGGGAAAGCAGATAAAAAACTTCTCCTCCAGACCTGCCCGCCAGCTTCCTTTCAATCCTCATTTGAATGCCTCTCACGCAAAGAGATATCGCACAAGGCAAGAACTTATTTTGCATTAATAACAAAAGTGCATTTAATTTGCTTCCCAGGCCCAATGCCTGCAATCCAGAAGAAACCCCGTGATGTTCAGCGCTTGCCCTGCAGCTTCTGCCTTACATCGCAGAGCCGCACGGGGCCGTGGGCAGCTGTCACCAGCAGCCAACAACCATGCCATGACACGAGGCTAAGGGCAAGTTGTCCGTGCAGGGCACAAGCCCCTAGCAAGGGGTAGCACATTGCTACTGGAGACCAGGGGGAAAAAAAGCGAGCAGGATATTAGAAACCACAGGGACTTCTCTCCCAGCTGTGGGTAACCAACACGCGACGGTCAGAGGAGCCGCTATGGCTTGTGCGGGAGCAGTGCATCACGCAGCCCTCCATGGAGGCAGCTTCCTGCATCCCGGAGCAGAGTGAGGAGCGAGACCTGAAGCGAGATGAAACACACTCTCACGATAAATGAGAGAACTGAAAGAAGGTATATGAAGAAGTTTGTCTGACAGCTGTTAATGTGGAACATCAGCGTCCTGTCAGCCGAGATGCTGAGGCCTGAGACCTTCAGCGCACAGGACACCTGCCTGCTGGAGACCCCAGCTTACACTCACTGTAGGCTGCTGGGGTTGCAGGCTAAATGTGAGCCCAGTTATCTTGAGTATTCAACCAAAGAAAAGCTCTATCATCACAAACAGACATATATTTATTCCTTATTTTCCATAGAAGGTTTCAAGTCCCCTCTTCGTGACTCCTCCAAGACTGCACAAGGACAGAAGACTTTCAAATTAGAACGATTGGACGGGCAATGATATAGTTTCAGATGCTCCACACTGTGTACAGACCCCCTTTTTTTTAATATTTGCTACACTAGCCACACTGTACAGAGCTGACCACTCTCTGATATATCTTCTGTCACAAGCTTAATGCAAATTCTGCTTCCCACACACGCAGCAGGGAGCAGATGAGCGTGCCACGCGAGGGTGACGGTGCACAGCTTCATGCCTATGATGAGGTTAGCCCACCAGCAGATAGCCCAGGAGCTTTCCATGCCATTTAGATTTTTCCGTATCCACCCAAAAATAAGGTTCAGCCTCTTGCTCTCACCCATCCTCACATCCTGCTGCATCCTCACACTGCAAAGCCCTATCCCGTGCAGGAGCACAGAACCAGGCAGGTTTCGCTGCCAGTGCTCCTCTTCGGAGCTCCCTCACCTTGATGCAGCAAAGAAAGAAATCGCACGTAGCGCTGGGAGCCCTTTGCATTTTCCCAAATAGCTCATTCATTTTCATTTCAGTCAACCTAAACCTTTCATCTGCGACACATGATAATTCAGCAAAACCTCCAGATCAGAGTCAAGCAGAGAAATAAAACTCCCTTCACCAACTGCAGAGAAGCAGATCAGGAAGGATGCGCCCTCAGCGGAGGAGGAACATCTGGGGTCAAAACCCATCAGCACCCTTTAGGCTGGGGATTTCTACTTGGGTCTCCCAGCACTTACAGTAGAGCTCTAACAGGCCTTTGGGCCCATCTGGGTGTCTCTGGGCTCATTAATGAGTTTCTAATGCAGAGTGGAAGGGCGACAGCTGAAGGCTTCACAGCAGATCACTTCAGTGTGAAACTCAGCACAGCAGCTTTCACCCACTCTCTATCATAAATGAGCCCTTTAGTCTCGGCACTACAGTTGTTTTTTTGTTTGTTTGTTTGTTTGTTTTTTACACAGTGACATTACAGGACTAAACAAGCATAGTTTAAACTGCTAAGCTCTTACACAGGTGGTTGGTCCATGTTTAAAGTGTCTTGTCAAAATGCTGCATCAAAGCAGCACATTTGGGCATGTGGAGGTTACAACAGCACAGAGAAGTGCCAGCTCACTAAAATATAGCATATTTGCCAAAAAGCAATAGTTTCCAAAATGATTAGCAGTCATTAAAATTCCCATTAAGTTTTGTCGTTAGCTGCAGCAGGACTATTCTCCTCACCATAGTGGAGAAAGAATTTCTCCGATTTCTGCATTAAAACCAGTACTGCTAACCATCTTATTCTGTCCTGTTTGCTTTTAAAGAAGGCTCATCCAGCACCAGCAGATTCCTGCTGACAGGGACCTTTCTCATGATATATTTATGTTACCAAATCCCTAATGCCTAGGGCCACAGCTGGGTGTCTTTAGCTGTGACAATAGGAGAAAGGTGACACCTTTCCACCATCATCTGAGAGGTCAATCACTGTGTCCTTTGCACCCCTTACACCCAAGGGCATCCCTTAGGCTCCCCTGCAACACTGACGGTCGCTGCGAGGGGAAAGTGCAGGACGATCGCATTACCCAAGATGAAAGGGAACCCAGGCCTCTGCCTTGAGTCACCTCCCAGTGATGCCACAGTAATATTTCAACCTAAAAATGTATAGCAACAACAAGACGCTTTAGCAGTTAAACCCACCTTAGTGTAAGTTCATTACAGTAATTACTGCTTAAGCGGCTGCTCATGCTGCTTTACTCACAGCAACGACTGCAGCCACAGAGGGAGATCCCACGGCCACTGCAAGGGGACCAGGAGTTCGGCCCAGTTAAGAGGCAAGAGCTTAGTACTGGGGAGATTCACATCTCATCCAACAGCTTGTGCAGGCTCCCACAGCCCCAACATTTTTCTGCCATTGAAACCAAATAAAATTCAGTATTTCCAGCACTGGATGTAATGAAGTGATTTTGGCGGAAGTTTCTGCTCAAAGAATTTGCTTTTTTTCCCCTATTTAACAAGCAGCGGCAGAGGTCTAGAGCATCTTATTCAAAGGTCTATAGCATCTTATTCAGTGTCCTTCCCAGGACCGAGCCCTTCCTGAATGGCAGCGGGCTGTGCTAGCTGGGAGCCAAAGGGCCCTTTCATCCCAGGGGAAGCAGTGTGGGAACAGCCGTGGCAGTGTGCTCCTTCCCGAGACACCGCGCGCCCTGTTAGCGCTCGCAGCGGAAGCGCCGAGGTTGAACTCCCCCTCCCATTCATTAAGCCAGGTGCATAATCCTCTTCTCCCACCAGCCCTGTCCTTCAAACGAGCACAGATGCCCCCACGCTCAGTGGGCCTCGTCCTAGGACACACGTCCCTGTTTCGGGAGCTGCTGGAGATCCGATCCCTGTTGTTGTGTTGTCCCCAGTTACAAAGCCGTCCTCAAGTGGTTTTGGCCCCAACTTTGTCTGGAAAAACACAGTGGAACAGCCTAAAAGGAGTTCTTGCTTTCCAAGCAGCTGTTTGCAATGAGCGATTCAGGAATTCTGCACATTACACGAAGAGGGAGGCAAATCCCATGCCAAGCCTCAACCATCACCTCAGCTAGCGCAAAGCAATCTACTCTCCTTCTATACATCTCATCATAAAGAATAATTCCTGTGGAAAGGGCCCAAGACAACCCGAAATATCCAAGGGCTGGATCTCACACGAGAAGCTGAAACCAGTGGAGCTGCATGCAGACCTGACCTACAAACCTCGAACCAAATTCCATCTCTCAGCCGTCAAGACGTGAGCGCATCAACAGGCCTCGCTGGCCTTGACTTGCAAGTGACTGTCCAGAGGCCACGGCTCAACTCCGGGTACCAAGTGGGGGCACTGCCATCCCTCCACCGCACACCCATGGCAGCTCCGCAAAGAAATGGAGAGCCAGCAAAGGCCCTGAAACCTGTGCAGCCTGCCAGGTAGTTACCATTATCGCTAGGAAACGGAGTACATGATGTTGTTGGGTCTCCATATATCACTGCTTGGTTTAGGAGAAGAGACCGAAGAAGGAAAAGCAGCCTCCTGCACTACCTCTGCTACCAAGTCAGGGCATACGGGAGCACTGAAGCAAGTGGCAATTTCCAAAGAAATACACATCGAGCCCTCCTGATCCAACAGCCACATACGGTGCTCTGGGGACAGAACAACTGCGGGGGCTAAAAGGAGCAAGATGACAACCAGGCTTGGAATGAAGCACGGAGAGTTTTCTGGAGGGATAAAATTAACTTCTTCACTGCTGCAGCCTGCTCTCCAGTGAGGCTGTTTCTCAAGGGGGTTCCTTCTCTAGGCAAACATATGAGAGAAATTTGCCTTCAGGTGTTTTGCACCTCTAAAGTGCAACAACATCAAAGGGATTAAAAGGAGAACACACACACTAGGGATTTCCAGTAAATAAAACACCTATGAGAGAAGAGACAAGTGTTCAGTGTATTCGGCCACAGCTGGTGCAACGTTATCACCACCGCAGGCAGAGGAACAAAAAGTTCTCCAAGGAATTGTGGAGAGCAGGGGCTTTTATAAGGAAGTCCTCACTTTGCCAGCTGCTTGGGGATGTTTTACAGCCATTTGGTCCCTTTTCCATCCACCTTAGGATTTTTTAGCCAAGGAGATTCTTCAGCTCAACTCTTGTATTACAAGATGCCCCAGCATTTTGGCTGGCAACTCCTTCCTAATCTTGTCTTTGCTATTTTGCCCTATGCTTTGCAATATTCCTGATGGAAATAAAGAGAAATTTGTTCTTGAAGACTTTCCTCAATGGGTTAGCAAGTAGGGCTGCCCTGATCCACTGATCAGTCCTACTGGGCCATGTTTCTGGATGAGTCGCCGTGCGTTTGTGTCACACGAGGTAATGCATCTTCCCTCACCAACAAACCTACTTCCCTTCCACTAGAAAAGCAGTTTGACAAAAATTGCTGACCCACATTCAACTTATCACGACAGAAAACCGAACCCAGCCTGGAGTTGGGAAATGGCTACGTGAACCCCTCTGCAAGGCCCTCTCGCCTCCTTCTTCTTGTCAGCCATTCACAGCCCACTCATATCAAAGTCACATATCAAAGAGGACGTGAGCGCCATGCGATACCTTGGAGTCATCTCGCGCCCCCACAGCAATGAATAGCTCGTTAACAGCCTGATTTCCTTAAAGAGCATCCCTGCGACTTTTCCAAAGCAACGGGATTTTGCAGGAAGCGGCGCCTCGCTGAGGCTCTCTGAGCCAGCGGAAGCAGCCGCCAGAGCCCGAGCCAGGCAGGGACCTTCGCGTTTCCCTCAGCTATTCTTAGCTGGTCTCACAGTAACTCAAGCCTCGTTTTACTAAGCCTACGGACGGAGATCAAAGGGACAAGCCAGCACACTCCCAACCCCCTGCTGCGCCTGGAAAACCAGCCTGGGCCACGGGCATGGGCAGGATTTGCAAGCAGAAGTGACCAGCACAAGTCCCAACAACACACACATGCGATAACTTTATAGTAGCACAGCTAAAGACTTTGTGGTCTGCAAAACCAGGTGATTTGAATGCCAGGGATCCCAGATTTGCATCTGGCCCTGCTTCCCTCTCTCTTTTCTATGCCCTAATATGTCACCCTCACAGAGGCAACAGAACTCTCAAATTTCAGATTTCCTGAAGACATTTGCAATACAGGAAAACGATGTTTTCTGCAGCAAAGCAGCCTAGCAGAGGATCAACAAAACATGACGGATAATTAGTGTTTTCCTTTGGCCAGCGAGCAGCAATTGTCTGCCTAAAATCCAGCACATTTGCCAACTTGAAACTAACCTATTCATAAACCAAACAAAACACCTGGCAAAAATTCCTAGGGAAAAAATATTCACTGAGATTTACAAAATTGTACACCAAAGTGCCGCCTACTCCAGTGCCAGACAACACCACAGCAATTAAAGCAGAGCTGAGATGGCCTCGTGGCAAGAGCCATCAAATGGAGAAAACACATGAGAATAAGGCTAAATCATTTCACGTTTCCTCTTATGGAGAAGGGGGTCTAAAGAGAACAACTACATGGATTAGGAAGGAGGGAGATTGATCCAGACTCATCTGGCACTGCACGCCCAGCTATAAAATGACATTAATGGTTGCTTCCCTTACCAGGGTTGCACAAAGCCAGGACCAACGGATCTGGCTCAGATTTATAAGTCAGGAGCAGACCCTTTTTAATAAGGGGAGCTTCCCTCCCCTCTGCTTACTTTCCCATTAAGCAGCTGCCCAGGAAATAGACCACAAAAGAAGGCATGAACATTTCAATGAAAATAGACTGAGTGGTGCTCAGCGCTCATCAGCATCATCCTTCCCCCGTCCTGAGCAGCTCACATCCTCAATACTGAGCGCAGTAGGGACAGGACGGTTACTCCAAGGCCTCGCGCTGGTGCTGACGCTGTCCCCACCACCCTGTCCCCAAGGCTCTCCCAAGCTGGTGCTTGGCTCAGAGCCAGAACCCCATCCCAGGGTGCTTCCTCAGCTAAGCTCAAACGTGGGTGTCAAGGTCCCACAGGGTCAACATGCAGCCTTGCTGCCCTGGTACGGGCATCCAGCCGGGCCCACCTGGCAGCGATTACCCCCTCCAGCAAATCCTCTCAGCGGGCACGACAAGCTCCTGCAGCCACCAGCACCGCTTACACAGGGCTAATTTTAGTCCCGGGCAGCCGCTTGGTAGCGGCTCCCGCTCCCCAGGTCAGGCGGTAACAAGTACCCAAACACCCCGTGCCACCCGTGGTGGCAGCCCTGGTGATTAACACGCAGCCATCTGGTGCCGGTCGCCCTCGCTCCGGCTGCGTCCCCGCGCACCACTGCTGCAACTGCTGCTTTCCAGTGTAACACCGCAGAAAATTCAGGTTTCCTAGAAAAGATAGAGGAGCCCAGGTTGAGCAAGGGCCCTCTCATTTCAGCAGGAGCCGACAAGCAGAGCCGAGGGCTTGCAGGCTGCCCCAAGTCCCACCACGCTGCCCCAAGTCTCCCTCACAAGCTCAGTGGTCCAGACACTATCCCACAGCTTCCAAGGAGACAACATTGAACAGGATGTTATTAGAGAAGAACCTGGATTGTGACTAGACCCTTTCCATTTTGTTTAATATTAAAATCGCACATGTCAGCTTGCAGGAGACCTCTGGCGCCCTCAGTCCAAGGCTGGGCAAGGACTAGTCACAAGACCAGCATCGCCCACTGCAGCATGAAGAAACAAATGTCTTTCCCTCTCGGCACTGGCCACAGGACCCTGTTGTCCTCATGTAACAACGGTTACCTCATCTCTGTGCTCTGCCACGGCGGCGGCACAGGCTCCTCGGGCCAGGAAGAGCCCTCTGGGGCTCCACCATGGCCTCTCAGGGCGTCCCCTCACGGAGCTCTTGCCTCACCAAAGCTAACAAGGGGCAGCAGCAATGAGCAGCACTCGGCAAAGCGGAGTTTTAAATACACGAGAGCAGCTTAACGGGAAAGTAAACAGGATCCCTTGTTTCTTCCTGTTGAGAGGCTGGAAAAGGCATCGCCGCTTCCTGGGGAAAGGGAAGGAGGAGAGGGTGGGAGCCCGCCGTGCGGACCTCGCTCGGAGAGGCGCACCAGGAGCCCCCACTTAACTGCAGTTGACTGGCTCATACTGGAAGCTGGTCCAGTGAGACCAGAGCGGCAAGTGGAAGCTCTGGAAACCAAGGGACTGCAAACGGCAGGATCAAGCAAAGGCAGATGGCCACCATGCCTCCTCCTGTCTCGCACTGCACTGCTCCCAGCACACATCCTTCTACCTCTAGTGGCAATTCAAGCTGTCAATCTCACTCCACAGCAGTAAATTAGTCAACAAAAATTGTCCTTCAGCTAGAAAACACATCTTTGAATGTAAGCGAAACAAGAAATATTTCCTGTTCTCTTGCTCCCCTTAGAATAACTGAAGGGATCAACACTGCAAATATTTTCAGTTATAAAACACAGGGGAAATCTTAGACCACTGAGTGACATGATGCAGTGATGATCCAAAAATTGATTCCATGCTGCAGACTCACACTGACCAGTACTAAAATGACAGTTTCCTGGCTCTGAAGAGTGACAGAAAATCACTGCAGAGGAGAACAATTTGGGTCACTGGGCACAGCAGCAGCTTGTTCCTTGTTGAAGAATAAATCTACTACTCAAATGAGGAGGGAATCCCTTTCAGCTGCCCTTTAAATTTATGAGGTTGGGAAATCATTCTAACAAAAATAAGATGGACTGTGAGCATCCCTCCGTAACCCACTATCACCTACCATGATGGTAGCGGTAGGTATGCAAGGTAGATGGTGGGAAATGCAACCTAGACGCATTGCATTTTTGGCACAGCATACAACATGGAGGTCGGAACTGGTTTCAGCCTACACTTGAGCTTCACATTCAGGACTTGCACTGGTAATTTGATGGCATCAAATTCAGGAGGATAAACAAAACAAAACAAAAAAATACTGTGACTGCTGCTTGTCAGTTAGGAGATTTGTCCACATCTCAAGATCTGCTGGGACTTTCCTTCTTCAGTGGAGCTCTGTCACTTCCTAAGGAGGGTTATTTCAGGGTTATTTCAGGGTTATTCCTTGACAAAAAAAAATAATTAAAAGAACAGTCCCATTTAGTTCCCAAGGAGTCCTGCTCTGGCCTGACAGCTTGCTAATTAAAGACAAACTGACAGGATTGGAAATTAAAAATAAATAAATAAACCAGGTCTGAAAAGTTCTTAAGTCACAGAAAGAGTCCACGCTTCTAAGTAGGTTAAAACGTGCTCTTCGGGGGAGCTGCATGTGCTAACTTAGGACTGAGTTAGACAGGAACCCCCTCTCCAGGGGGCTCATCCAGGCACCCCAGTTTGGATCATACCCCACAACAACACACGAGACTCAGATCTATCTTTGATATCCAACATAGACATGGAAAGCACTCTATCCACGTTCTTGAGTGAGTGAAATGGTTGTCCTTTACTGCAGGCCTAATTCTTCTCCCTCCAAGAGCATGAGGACTGCCACAGTTTTCCAGATGATTTATCTCTTTATCATTTTGCTTTTATTAAACTAGACATTTTTGACATAAAAGATGCTTCAGATGAGGATAACTTGACTTGCTTTGCATATGTCAAGCCGCGTTGTTTTACTCTACGTGCAAGCCTCACATTTCAACTGGGACTGAGCTTATACCAGCACCTGGTCTCCAACTTTGGCTATTTTGAATCAGATCAGAATGGAAAGAATCTGAAGGAACCAGAATTCCTCCACCCACTCAAAACATGCACTTCTCCTGATAGAGGTAGGTGTAACATACTAGCAGTGTGCAGCTAACAGATGCTGCAATGTTATAAAATGTATGTTAAGCACAAGAGACATAAGGGCCATTTTCCGATATGAGTAGCATTTAAAGCCAGTCCACTTCAAGCCACCCAAGGACTCTGGCGGCCAAATTCAGCAATAAGCAGTTGCAAATTGCACAGACCTCAGTGGAAATTGCATCTGCTTGCTAGGAACTGCACATGGGCTCTTGTTCCCCAAATTAAAGGGAGCACCGGGTGCTTGATTGCATCTTGGCACTTGATTACAAAGGCATCAGCAGACAGTATTAAACAGAATTTGCTTCCTGGCCTATTTAGCATCCTTTGGGTGATGGGTTGGATGGTAAGCAATACTTCGGGCATTTTTAAGGGTTGTGCCAAAATCAGGGGGAGGGGGTATATTTATTTGTTTGCTTAAACCAAGACATTTGCAAACAGCGATAAGGTTTCCCAAGGACCTGGCCAGGCTCCAGAGGAAAAAGCGAGCAGCGAAAGTGTATGTAAAAGCAGCTCTGCACTAGGTTAGAAGGCACTGCCTGAACCGGCTGCCATAGCAACTGCTATTAAAGAAAGAATTAGAGCCTTCCTCGCGGAAGTAGGAAAACTCACAACCAACAGGCGTTAAGGACAGGATGCAAAGCAAAATAAGGAGCATAAATATAAGCAAGTGGAAAAAATGCAAAGAAAGGAACCAGAACCAAGGCGGCTTAGGCAGGTATATGTGCTCTCATGCTGTGGAGATGCCTATAAATACACTAAGATACCTAACTCCAACTTAATTAGCAAGCATTTTAGATACAGTTGATCCTGCCTTGAGGCAGGAGGTGGATTACATGACCTCTTGAGGCCCTTTCAACCTCTATTTTCCATGATTCTAGGGGGAAGAAATCTATACCAGCTGAGCGGTGCTGGCCTGAATCCAGAAAGAAAGGAATTTAAATCTGTGAAGAAAAAAAAATAAAAAGATTTAAACCGCTTTCAAAGCTCTCCTTGACCAGAACAGGCAGCAGGCAGAGCCAGCAGCCGTGCTCAGCCAGAGCCAAGTTTCTCCTGCGCGATCTCCGTACCCGAGCGCAGAGCTTTCCAGCATGCCAAGGTAAGGCATGCAAAGCCCTGCCGGGGCGGCTCCACCTCCAGAAAGCAACACCACGCACAGCAACTCGCAAGGAGGAGCTGCATTCGTGCTGCCCCTACGCACGCCCGGGAATGCAGCCCGGTGAGCTCCGGCTAGCACCGTACGGCCGTGCCGAGACCCGGATCAGGTGTCACAACACGGCTCTGCACCGAGGCCCTCGGAGCTCACTGCCCGCGCAGGGGGAGAGCTGAGGCTGCATCCCAGGCTGCTGCTCACGCTCATTATGCAGAAAAGAGGTCCCTGACTGAGCTGCTATTCATGTTCTAGTGTTTCTCTTTATTGGAAGAGGACAAAATATATAGTTATCTGAGTACAGGGAACATCACACACCTGGATGGCAGCCAGGCAGGCAAGAAACACACTGAATGCAAGAAAGGCCATGTCACAGCCCCTGGAGCATGGCCATGCTGGAGGATCAGCTTTCCACAGTGCCATCCGGCCAAGTGGGCAGCCAAACACACACTGCTGTGCTTGGCAGGATCACCCTCAGCAACCATCACCTCACTGCAGGGCCTCGGTGTGTGTCACCTATGTGGCAAGACAACATTCACCCCTGACCTGGGAAATCATAAGGGGAAACAACCCAGGAAGTCACTGGCTGCCAGGTTCAGATTTGGAGGTCGTTGTCCATTTGGTGGCTGTAGGTAGCAGTAAAATAAGCACCAGCCGCAGGCTGTGTCGGCAGCATTAGATACAGAGCAGCTAGGATAGAGGACTGAGAGGTTGAACACAAGGGATTTAGCACCTTGCTGCACACGCGAACATCCCCCCAGCACCTAGCTGAGCTAAGGTCCCATCACTAATCTGCCTTCAGCTGACAAAACCAGACGTCCCCAGCGAAGGTGGCGCTGGGGTCTGGCTCTCCCCGCCGCGACTTGGCTGGGCAGAGCTCGCAGAGCAGATGGTGACCTTACAGATCCTACCTGCTGCCCCTTCTGGGCAGGGCCCGAAGAGCTTCACTCTGAATGTCTGGATTTCCTTCGCAAAGGGAATATTCCCTACCTTCAGCTGCAATAAGTGTCCACCAATGAGACCAATAACTCAGAGGAACCGTGGAGACAAACTCCTGCATCTCTTGGGTGTGCAGGGGCCACAGCACAGCACCAAAGATGTTGCTTCAGCACTGCTTTGAGCTACCCATCCCTCAGACGGCTCTGCTTGCAGTAGTTACAAAGGGGCTGCACTGGCCAAGCACCTTGGTCATACTGATTTTCAACACATCTCTAAGTAATCTCTCTTGCAGCAACATCCCTGATATGCAGGAATTGCAGCTAAGGGAGACTAAAAGCAATTCACTGCCAGAAAACACAACTTTTCAGCATGTTTTATAAGTTGGACCTGTGTGTCGACAGCCAAATTCCTATGTGCAAGCGAGAAGAGAAGCTCCAAAACACAACATAGCTAATATTTTGAAGCAGATTAAGTGATTTCAACTATGTTCAGTGAGGAGCTGTTGGGATTGCCAACAGCTAAGGATCAATCCCCCTTTAAATTAAAACATCAGAAATCCATACAGACCTTCCTTATCAAGAGGCACAAGTCAGCTGAGTCCTGTGTTAAGTGGTAGTGGAAAGCGTAGAAGATTGTACAAAACTGGAATCTATTTCCATTACATGATCTGTGTCCATGCACACACCAAGTTCCAAGGGAAAGACAGGGCCAGGGACCACACATGGTCAGCAGGGTCTGAGGAAATTAAGGGTTTTTTAATTGGGATTAAAAATATCTAGCTAGGATCCCGATACCCCTCTTTCTTCACAAGGACAGGGCACATTCAAGGGTACATTTTCAGTTCTTGTTTTAGTCAAGAAAGCTAAGCACTAGGAATAGAAGAAAGACTGCTTGTGCTAAGAGCCTTACAGTGAACTTTGCAACTCAAAAGATAACGAATTTTTGCTCTGTAATTACAGAGCGCATCCATTTCTCAATTCACGTCCTCAAAGCGCAGCACTCCTGCTCCGGGAACAGAGCAGCTGGCACCAGCAGAACACACAACCAAGATTCTTTCAAGCTTTTCTGGAAATAGAAATTTTCTCTGTTGTTTAAAATTCTAGGAAGTAAATATATATATACGCACACACACACACACACACACATTTACTTGTTAGACAGGAGAGCAAGTTGTATATTCAATATTGCCTGTGTTCCCAGATGCCATTTAGTTATTTGCCATATGTTAGCTACCCACGTTGGTATCAGATGCAGACTGCGTGGAAGAAAAAAACGAAAATGAAAAAAGCCAGACTTAATGTAGCCAAATATGTGAATCTGTTTCACGGATACATCTCAGCCACCATTAACAAAATTAACAAAATTAATCATTGCCAAGAGCTCCCACTCGCAGGTTCTTGAAGAGAATGGATTTCATTCCCATACCTATGGAGCGTGAAACTCATGCTGGGTACTGAAGAGAAACCTCTCTCTTATGACTTGAGTCATTCCCCAAATACACAGATATTCACTTAGGCTGTTGCAGACAACATGGATTTGTTTGAGGGCCCTTTCAAGGCCACAAAATGCAGGAGAAAAACCTTCTCAGACAGATCAACACACTTGCTCATGGAGTTGGAAAGCGCACAGGAACACCATGTAAAAAGCTTCAGGAGACTAATAACACGGGTGGAAAATTAAGGCACCTCATAAAAGGTTTTTAGTAACAAGGGAACACATCACATCAGCTTGGAAAGGTTACCAAAAGCAATTTATAGACACTAATTAGGGCCTCTTTTAAAGTGCCTTTGGAAAGGACGAGGTTGGATTTATTTTCCAACGGTGCAAAGAGCAGAGGCAGGGAAGGGAGCTGTGTACCATGCTCATGGGGAGATTCAAGAGGGACATGAAGGGGACATGGGGGATGTACTTATGTGAATAAGCGCTGAAACCCTTGCACCCTCCCCAGGCAAATCTTCACAAGGTTAAATCTTGTCTCAGCTTCCCCGGATGGGATTAGGGAAAAGAAGTGGAAGGGCTGAGGGAATGAGCACAACCAAAGCTATCGTTGGCTGTTCTACGAGCCAGAGCCGCTTTGCTGGATGCCAGCTCCGATGGGATCGGTGTAAGCGCTCACCATCAAGAGGTTTCAAATGAACACACGTGAGCTTTTGTTTGCCTGCTGGCTCACACAAGCCAGTAGGGTTTGCATGCTTAAAAGTCTCCAGGAGCACCGCCTTACATAACTTTCCGACTCTGGGAAAGTTTTACTTACAGAATAAAATACCAGAAGGTGGAAACTAAAGAGGCAAGAGGACCGTGTGGCGACACTCGCTAGGAGCCTCGGCTGGGGAAGGCAGAGGTGGCCTCTGGGAACATCGTTCTCGTTTGAGAACTGGAGAAACCAGGGCACTTTCAGCACCGTAGAAGGTGAATTTATCCTTAGGGGGCTTTATTTCTCAGTTGGTTTACTGAAAGGAACTCAGCTTGCCCTGTAACTAACTCGAACATCTCCGATTTTTGTCATTCAAGTGGAAAAACTGCACAAAGAGGCCAGAGGAGCGAAGCGCAGCTCCAGGCAGCAAATGCCACATGTCTTTACAGGGAGTTGTTCTACCCACCTAGGGGACTTCTTTTTTCAATTTGCAGAATGTCAGCTTCTCGGCTGGCTCCACGGGGCTGCTTTTATGGGAGTTCAGCGATGTAGAAAGAGCTGGATCCGACAGCCCTGCCGCCGCAGCTTACCTTTCCCAGGCTGCGAGCGCAGGCCCCGCTGCCCTCCACACCCAGCGCACGCAGGACTGCCCTGCGGTCCCAGCCCTCAGGTTGGGGCTGGGGAAGGGTCCCAACCCTTCCATTTCTTGGCAGTTAGCTAAGCAGCTTGCAAAGCATCACAGTTCCCCTGTGCAGTCATTAAAACGGCCCAGCCATGACACTGCCATTCACTAGGAACACTTCAGAAGCTGCTGTTAACACAGACTATCCTCCCTTTCGTAGCCTTGTTCTCATCTTTTCCTTGATAACCCCACAAATGCGCAGCTATTAACAGTTTTCTGTCTTGTACCACTGTCAAATTTGCCTGCTAAGAGGGAAAAGCTTCAGCAAATCTACAGTGGAGTCGGATGCAGAGCACAGCTGGGACACGGTGACCAGCCACCTGAACCCCCCTTGGGAACACAGCTGGCTTTTGCAGAGGTTGCGGGTTGGAATAGCTCAGGCTTTGAGGGACACTCTGCCCCATCTCCTGCTGAATTACTCCTTACAGGCTTCCTTGTCTGTGCATCCAGCCACCCTCACCATGCAGCCAATCCATCTGATGACAAGGATGGAGCTGTCAATGTTCATTTTCTTCCTCTTTCCTCCTACAACTGCATCCCTCATCTCACGCTCCAGCCACCGCACGTGCCTGAGGAGCCTCATCTCCAATTCTCCCCGCCGTCTGCATCCTCCATCTCATTCTACCCATCGCTCCCCTGCACCCAGGTCAGACCACGACCAGGGGGCGAAGACAAGCGCGGCCAACACCCGCAGAGCCCGCTCTTTTCTCCACGGCAAGCAGAGCCCTCCCGCCTGCCAGGCTCCGTCTGGCTGTCCTTCACCAAGTAACTGAGCAGCTTCCCGAGGCAGCGGTCCGGGCGGGCGCTGCAGCCGGGGCACTCGCTGCCCGCAGCCCAAGCCGCCCACCAGCCGTCTCTCACGAGCGTCCCTGTCGGTTCTCATCTGCCAGGGACATGTCTGCAGCCCGCTCCCCCAGCCTGCTGCTGTCAGAAACCAGCCGAGACAGCTCTAATAGCAGTTGGTGTTTTCAAACCCGGTCTTTTTTGACAGCTCTGTGGCAGAAGAGGTGAGTGAGGAGCAGGCAGGAGCAGGAAGCTTCTGCAGTGCCACTGCCCCAGCACACCCCCTCTGTCACACCTTGCCCAGGAACCCTGTGAGGTGTCCAGGCACCCAGGGATTCTGGGGCAGATCTGGACTTCAAACTCTGCAAAGTCAATCCCTTTCCCAAAGCGTTCATGCCCTGTGCGAACCCTCTCCCCTCATGACGCGGCGTCTCTCCACACAGAGCCTGCAGGGCCCTTCATTGACTAGTTCCCCTCAGAAGTCGCGATCACTAGAGCCACTGACCACATCACGCTGACCTGCCATCCACGGCCTCGCTGGTGGCTTCAGAGCGTGGCTGCTCGCCGTGGCTCATGCCTTGCACAGCAGGGCCAGGCCTAAAGACATCCCCATGGTGGCAGTGGCTGCCCAAATCCAGTAGTTCCGCAATGGCTTCTTCTCTCACCTGCTCTGTCTTTCAGCATCTCCAAACTTCCAAATAAATGCCTCCATGCAGACATTTGATTTTGAGAGAGGAGCAAAACAAGTGCTGCTATTTCAGTGATACCTGTGAAAGACGCCGGGGGAAGGGAGGAACAGCCTAAATCAACAAGCCCAGACCCTTGGGCAGCCTGGATGCTTCCCCAAAGGACAGAGTGGGATTTTGTGTTCAGGCAGCTCCATCCTATAGGGCTCTGCCCACCCCTTCCCTGGGGAGGCCAAGCCATGGCACAGCACATCCTCCTGCCAAAAGGCCATCTCAATAAACAGCTTTGCTTCTGCTTCCTTAATTCCATTCCACAGTGCCCACCGTCATCCTCTTCATCCCACTTGAGGAATGACAAGGTCAAAAAAAAAATCCCAAAAAAGCAGCAAAAAATAGAAATTTGACACCTGCTCAGAGGTAACTTGGAGATAACCAGCGCTAACTGCACCTCCAGCTCTTCAACTTTCTGCACACCAACCTCTCAAATTTTTAATCGTTTTTATTTCTCCGCCCTTCCCACTTCCCACGTGGAAACAAAAGATGACTCATCAGCTAAAATAAGCACCTGGGACCGCTAAAAGGCCACGCGTTTGCTTATTTTGGCCTAGGGCATTTGGCAAATCATTTTACTGATCTGACATCTTGGTTTGATTCTGACCCTCCTTCCCCTTATCCCAGCCTAACAGCACAGAGGGACAGGGCAGCGCCAGAACCTGGACACACTCTATTTTTAGGACTTAAATTTAAGTGAGCACAAGCTCATGAAGTCTAAATATTTGCAGCATCTGAACAATTCAGCTATCCAGGGGAAGCAACTGTTGCACTGAGGATCCGATCCCCTCTGCAGTCCTCCCCCTGCTCTCACCACTAGCTGGGGACTGCGCAGAGCGCGGCTGTTTTTCCACCGAGCAGTGGAGCGCCCTTATCATGTCTGGTTTAGCTGATACTGCATCAGGAAGAGGAACTGATAATGAAAACCTAAAACCTGCTACGTGGGCTCAGCCAGAGGCAACACGGTTACCGCAGCAAGAGAGATCTGCAGCCACAGGCCTCATACTAGAGGGGAAGAGACAGGATGGAGCTCCAGGCTCACCTCTCACCCCCAACCAGCGCAGTGCTGATGCTGGCACGTGGTGCGGGGCTTGCCCACAGCATTGCTGAGGCTGCCACACTGCTACCCTCACACAACCCGCTTCAACTGCACTCGCGGGGGGCACAACTGCCACCACGGTGCAGTGCTTGCAGACACCTATTTCATTGGCATGTCACTCCCATTAAAGTGCTTTCCATGAGACAGACAGCAAGAAAGTTTCCTGCTTTCCAGGCTGACCACCCTAAACAGATCCAAGGTCAGCAAGTGAATACAGCAGGACTGGGAAGCCCAGCCTCCAGCAGAAGAGCTGGCCCTATTGCATCCCCATGTGTGGGCATCGAGTACAAGTGCCCACACTGCTTGCAGAGGTGTATGATGAATATTCATCACCCGCCCCGGCTTTCTGATGTGTCACCTCAAGGTGGGTCTGCTTTAAACCTTATCCCAAAGCTGCCTGCCCCAAGCCAGGTATCTGTCAGCACAGACACAGGTGACACAAGTCAATCTGTCATCTCAGCCACTTCTAACAGATAGAATTTCACAGCACGGCTCTAGCTGGCTTCCCTGCTAGGGCTTTCCAAGAAGCCTAAAACAGTTAAAGAGTGAGAAACACAAGTTCAGTAGAGCAAAGAGCTGGGAGCAACTGTTAAAGCTTTAAAGCAGAGAAAATACAAATAAAGGCTCGGTCCCCACAGCGTTATCACAGTTGTGCTCTCCCACAGCGAGGCTATCAATGCACGTAAAAGCACAGGCACAAAGCATGGATTGGCAAAACATAGCCCAGCTACTCATAATGCACCACCTCAACAGGAACGGGCCACCACAGGAGCACCCTATTTCCATACGGATGGAACACATGCCCTGACGGGAGCTGAGGACAAGTTACGGTGTATAACAACCTTTCTTAGAGACAGGCAACTCGGGGAGATTCCCTACAAACCAAGAGGTCTTCCCTCCCACCCAGCACTCTAAGCAGGGGCCAGGGAACCTCATCAGTTCCTTGTGCCATCCCAAGGGATGGGGTTGATCACACTGATTTTGCTGCCTGCCAGAACAGCAACCCCAAAGGTTGCTCCACGTCTCCCCTGAGAAATGAGGGATGTTGTTACCTCTCTGGGAGCATTTGTCTTAGTTTCCTGGCTGGATTAAATCTGCTATCTTGACAGGGATGCTAAGAGCAGTAGTGCATGGTGACTGGGTTAGTGGCAACCTGGCAAGTTTGCTGTTAAAACCCAAAACATTTAAGAAGAGGGAAGGCATGTCAATTTTCATCACTTGTAGGTATCCTCGGGAACAGGAAAGCACATGGTCACTCAGTGCTTATAGCAGCAGACTGGGCAAACAGGCAACCCAAATTCTCCTCTCAGCTCTGCTGCGGATTTGCTTTACTGTCTCAGGGAGGGCAGCTCAGAGCTGCCCAGACCTGAGCTGCTCAGCAATGTTCAGAGATGAGTGCTCAGAAAAAGAGTTTTTCTTCCTGGATTTCATTCATAAAAATCACAAGGAGAATTCCAGTGGCTGCTGTAAGGGAAAAACCCCAATTATCTCATTTGGAAGACTAACAAAGGCCAATTTCAAGGGTCCTTTCTACAGGGTTGAGAAGCCCTCCAGGTCTGCCAGAAGTGCCACTGGGAGCCCTGGCACCAGAGCTCAGCGCAGTTATTTCCAAGTCATTATCCAAGTCCTGGCTCCCCAGGGCCTGCTGGTTTTCCCCAGTGTTGTGCTGAGACTAGTGGGGACTGACTTTTTGACTCTCTTTTACCATTTAGTTTCTTAAGCAAAAGCAAAGCACTTTGATCCACGCGGAAATGGTGCAATTAAACCATTTTCCAAACAATTTAGGGTTTTCTTTTCTATGGAGAACATTAAGCAAAGCAATGATTTTCAGCATTTTCCATGGGAAAAAAAAATCGTATATTCAAGCATCTCTAACTTCATCCTCTGAGATGGGAAGCTGCAGGGATTTACTCTGATGTGTAAGTCTCTGTGACAGACTTCTAGAATACCATTAAAATAAGCACACCCAGAAGGGGAAGAAATGTTTCATGTCTTATGCAAGTGGAAAGTGCAAAAATGAAAAAAGAGGAAGTCTCCCTTTGCCCAAACACTGGTCATAATTTCTGCCCTGCTCCCCTGCCATTTGTGCACCCACTTTTGAGGTTAGTCTAGACGGTGCTGGTGTGAGGGTCTTAAACACGCAGCCCCATGGCTGTGTTGGAGATGGCAACCCTTTAGGGACCGACACCACGTTATGGGTGATCCAGCCCATACAGTTGTCAGCAGAGATGCCTCTGCACCACAGAGCGACACAGACATCATGAAGAGTCAAACAATTGCCAGGTGCAAGAACCCTACCTTCCTCCAAGTCATTCCTCAGAGAAGCCTCCAGCAGAGCAACACTGGCTTCAAAAGATACTTTCTTTCGGTTAACAGCACTTCTCTTCTTCTCATGCTTCCGCTTCTTGTGCTGCATCTCCTTCTCATACTGCGCCCACTTCTTCAGCTGCTGAGCCCTCCGTTTCTGGGCTGCCCGCAGCCTCTCCAAGGTGGGCACCTTATCCAGCAGCTGAAGCTCTGTCAGGAGATCCACGTGGGCGTCCATGGCTTCAGCCGAGAGAGGGGAGATGAAGGACACCCCAGCTAGAAATGATGTCCTGCGGGAAGCCCTCTGGTTTGCAGCTGCCTGGTGCTATACCAGCATCTTGGGGCCGAGCTGCGAACAGTCCATGGCAGCGTCTGGTGAGAAGATGGTGGAACCCTGCAATGACAATCAAAGTGTGAGGGACCAAGTCTTACCCTCCCATGCAGAGAAGCAGCGAAGATCAGCCCACTGGAAAACTCAACAGGCAACACCTACCATCTCAAAAGAAAGATCATTTGATTGCATTTTAATTGCTTTGTTCTTCTCACTGGCCTTTGTAATTCCACCTCTCATCTGCTCCAAACACCCACTCCTTCATGTGAAACCCTCTTGATTAAGTCATAGCACACAGTTTATTCACAGCTACAGTTCAAGGTAGAACTCTCATTTATGGACAGAGAAAATCCTTGTGAGCTATCAAATAGAGATCTGTATATGTGAGATCATTCCAGAGATGGCTTGGGAGGGATTCATGTACTGAGATATATATCCTACCCGTCAGCTGGCCCCTTCCCACATCATATTGTGCCCTCCTCTTGCAGGGGTGCCCAGCATCTACCCAGAGCTGCAATGCACGATGCTCGCTGGGAGTCCCCTCAATTAAGCATTTTGGTACAAGCAGCAAAGCCCAAAGCAGAGGAGAACATAAGGTACGAGAAGATAAGGTATAAGAGTACCTGGCTCGCACTTTCCTGGCATGAGCCAGGAGAAAGGAAAGCCATGGGCAGTGAATCAGCCCAGTGCCACAGACACCAGGCAAGGCTGTGCTAAATAAATCATAAGCTGGAGCCTTGTGAGGTTACCCAGCCCCATGCTGAGGCCCACGCGGGGTTGTTATTGCTCTCTGATGAGCTCTGTCTAACAAGAGCATCATCTGCTCTCGGCTGCTTCTCACATCAGCACCTTCTTACCACAACCCGAGCTGAGGGCTTTTACCACAGGGGATATGGCTCTTACAGAAGCATAATTAACACTTAAACTACCTCAGTTACTTAAGGATATTGGGGTTTGTGTTAATTTCTCTTTTCCCTCCAGATTTACTCTTAACCACTCATTAGTTCCTTCTGGTCCAGCTGTACAGCACTGCAAGGACCCCAACGGCACAGCTAAATCACAGGACCCAGTGAGACCACCACATTAAAGCCCAACAAACAGCACTACCCACCATCAACTGGGAAGCATGCACATGGGCACGTAATCATTTCTCCTCCACATTTAGGGAGCAGACCAAGAGAAAAGATGGATCTGAAATAACGTCTGCTGCCAGCAGATTGAAGGAATCTGTTCCAAACACAGGACTGTACAGCACGTCAAATGGCAAGGTCACCCTGTCTACTAAATTAAGGTATGTTGCAAATAAACTCATAAAATGAGAGATCTGATGGTTCAACTAGCCTGAAAAATAAAAAGTGGACAGGGGGCCATGGGGAGCTTAACTATTTGCAGACACCTGAACCCCCTCTCACGTGACAATGAAAATTCCTTCCCCAACTCTGCTACCCCAAAAGAGAGAAAGTAACAGCCTGGCAAGTGAAAAGGTGCAAAGTGTCTGCAGGAAAAACAGCTGCAAAACAGAAGTAGAGACAGGCAGGAGATCTGGTCAGATAGTAACGCTTAACCCCACTGCGACAAGCCAGGAAACGCGGCGGCGCGAGGCCTCCCCAGTGGGCAGAGCGCTGCGAGCAGGGCGAGCGCTTCTGGGGAAACACCCACGCGAGCAGCGGAGCCCACAGCACCCGGGCGCTTTGCAGGACTGACACGTCCACCCTGCCCCGGCGCTGCTGCAGGCCTTCCACGAGGCTTTGACCCGACTTACAAATATCCAGGCAGCCTGTCAGCGAGATGTGCCGTTTCCCGCAAGATAATTTTTTTGAGAACTGCAGACAAACCAACCAGACAAACCAACAAGGCAGGCAACGCGCACAGGCAGGTCATAGGCAATGCCCACAGTTGCATTATTCAGCCAAGGGGCTAGCAGAAACCCGGGGGTAGCTTTAGGGGCACCTGCAAACCTTATTTAGAGAGTTTCAGAATAGACAGGAACAAAAACTTTAAAAAAGAGAGAAGCCAAAATGCTGTTTCTGTTCTATGAGAACTTTGGATTTCAAACAAAACATTTCAGTTTCACCCAAATCCTTGCAAAGTTTTTCATAAAAAAAAAGAGACTTGCCCCTAAATTACCAGTCTAGCAATATAAATACTTGCCTGACGTGGAAAATATCAATTCAAGATATTAGTCTGCAACAGGAAAAAGACGCCACTAGCGTCGTGCAGCGCATCATGCAGGTGGTTCTGCAGTGTGAAAGACAGTCCCATACAGGACTATAGGTAGTTGCTCATCTACCCCTCATCTGTCATGAGCCAGAATTCATCGTAGACCCAAGAAACTCTTCCAGCAGGAGTTGCCTAAACACAGCACCCTTCCAGAAAGCTTTTGTTTTGGTACAGACGCATTTTTCAAACACAAGCATTTTGCTGGAAAACTCCTCACCAGCTATAGTGAACTCTGCTCTGTATGATATGAATCCTGCCCCTCGCAAACATTCTTTAGAAAGTATCTTTTTTGGCGATCTTTGTTCCCGTAACACACACTGCAGCCCCATTTACAATACCTCAAATGGCTGGAGATAAGGGCAGGAAATGCCTCTCGGCATTCCACACACAGCGCTCCCACCCAGCTCCCTTTCCAGGCGCTTTTACCATTGTTTGCTGAAAGATGAACAAATATTTTCCAAAATACACCTGAAGTAGAAATAAGGGCCAAATTCTGCATGCTTACTAAGGCAAATAAACCATACTTCAGTGCTTCCCTGTATACCCAAGAAAAGCAATAAGCTTTCTTCATGGAATTAGGAGTGCACCTTGGAAAGCACCACAGGACACCGTGAATCATGAGGGAAGGGGAAGAACTGTAGTTTGCTCTGCTTGTCCATGTTTTATCCCTCCCAAATACACCTTATTCTCCAGCAGCAGAGCCAGGGAGAGGCCAGCAGCCTGAAGAGGGGAGGGAATGGATGACAGGAGCTCCATGAACACAGATGCCTTCTGCTCACAGGCACACCAGCGCATTCTTGACCACCTGAGAACCCAAGTACCTGCAAATCAACTAATAGACAAAGGTCCAAAGGATGAGAGCACTCTCCTAGAAGTGTGCAGCTGAACTTCCCTCTCACTGGGGTATAACTCTTCTAGCAAATCCCCCAGAGTCTCATGAAGACTTTGACGCCATCACTCCCACTGCTTGTTTCCAGGTGACCTAATTTCTTCACTGTTCCCCCAAAATATGGCACATCAACTTGTCATTGCACAAAATGGTGACTCTAATTATAGCAGCTATAGGCCCAAGCATTTGTTTACCTGTAGAGCAACAGAGAAGGTGGTCGTGTGGGTGTCTGTGGTTTGCAAGGCATCACGGTTTGGTTTCTGTTTTATTTAAGGGAAAAGCAAAGCAGTGCTCCTCACGCTTGATTCAGATCAGTTTCCATGAGCTCAGCAGTTCTGTTTCGAGAGGTGCAGAGCACATCCTGTGAGCCACATGAGAACACAATGGGGACAATAACGGCTCTATTTCAGAGGCCAAAAGGAAGGAGACACGCACTATTGTACTGCACTCGTGTCATCACCAGAGTGCACCAGCAGAAGAGCGTCCACTCCAACACTGTTAAAAATCACTGCCTACAAAGGGTATACACATGTTGGCAAAGAAGCATTTAGGGAGGAAAAAAAAAAAAAAGTGTTTGAATTTCCTGTACACTTTAGTGCACCTTGATACAAGACTTGCTTAACCAAGATCAAAAGATCTATTTTAGGATACCGGTTAATCACTTGCGTTACCAGAAGAGATCCTGATTCTGTGAAATGACAGTGTACCAAATCACTGGAGGGAACAAGTTGACTAAGCTGTGCACCGTGCCACCACCCCTGTCTGCTGGTGCCAGTGAGGAGTGATGCCCTGGAACCGAAGCAGCAGCTCCTGAGCCACCAATGCTCTCCCCGGAGAAGGAAGTTCTCAGTCATTCCCTAAATTGTGTCACTGCTGAGCATGGAAGCACTGCCAGGTTTGCCAAGACAGGCACTCTCTTGTCAAGGTCTTGTAGGTTGTTCTCTGCACCAGTCTGTGATGCCTTCAGGAAAATGGGAAATCAGAGCTCTCTGCTCTCCTAATGATAGAAGTGAACAGCAATTCCTGCTCGGAACCAAGAGTTTCCTTATCAGTGCAGGGCGCACCAAGACCCAGGCCCCTCCTCAGGAAGGCCAGAGCTTGAAGCCCGCGCTGCTTTCCCAATTACAGCATTGCTTCCCTAACCTCCTGCCTCTTGGACAGGTGTTTCATTAGAGCATCTTTAACACTGACAGCATGTCAAATTTTACCACTTAACAGCTTACTGTTACAGTCTTACACACCGGTAACATAGGACCCAGCCATCAGCTCTTCCAAGTGACAAAGAAAGAGGATCAACTACCAACGAAGACCCCATGGTGGAGCAGACTGGGGAGAGGAGCGCAGAGCACCTCGAGCTTCCCCAGACACAGGCCTGCCCCTCCAAGCAATCCTGGCTTCACAACACTGATTTTTTCCCCTGCAAGAGTACAGATTTCCAACAAATTTCAAGGAAAAGGTTGCGATGGTAGACAATTCAAATTGCAATGTTTTCTAGAGCCACGAAGGATTTTCTTTGGTTTGCTGAAACTGAAGTTTCTCTAGTATCACGGCTGGACAGGTGGCACTACCACTTTCCCCCAGATCACTGTAGCACAGCTGGGATGTCAGGGCCAGCAGCAACGCTGCCCTCAAGACTGTGTCTCGGGACAGTCGCACCTTGCACGCAGCTCAAGGCAACACATTGAGCAATGGCTCCACAAACACCTAGCCAGCGCTTTCAAGATAACAGCACAGCTAACCCCTCTCAGAAGGTCAGGGGGATCCATAAACGGGCAAATGGAAGCAAACAAGGTCACCTGCCTGAGTTCAGGCAGCAAAAGTACCACAGGAGCTACAAGAACCATCCTGCTCCTCTCCTGCGCTCGGGCATGGGACAGCCGTGAGCCCTCCTCATCCCGCAGCGCCTGAGAGCTACTGCTCTCAGGGGCAAACTCTTCTTGCACCTCACTGCAGAGCCCTAGAGCATCCCCAGTGAGCCACGCTGTGGAACGCGGACTAGGAGAATTGCAGCTGCATGATTTAACTGGCATTTTAGAAGCAAGAAGCTCCTTTCCTAACTCAGGGCTCCTGCAGTCTTTTAGATAGCACTAGCTCAGCTTTAGCTCAGCCTTTTAGGTGGCACTCATTCAACACCATGGAAAAAAGGGTTCCTCATGAAGGTGAGAATGGCAGGGCACATTATTTGGAAAGGAGAAAAAAAAAAAAAAAAAAAAAAAGCACCCCAGACTCTTAGGGAGCACAACTCCTACACACTGTGCTGTGTGGCATAGAAGCGAGGGTATAGAGGTCCTCTGGGTAAGAGATCTGATTAGAACTTGGGAATTTCGGGAGAGACTCTTGGATTTCCCATAGCTTTCTTGCATGCAAAGTAACTAACTTACTCTGTGCCCCAATTATCTTCTTAAAGTGAAGATACTGCTTTACCAGTCAGCAACAGAGGAGGTTACATTGCTGCTTGATGCAAAGGTAGATTTGGTAGTGAAGGGGCATCAGCGCAAATCATTTTCCTATTTTAATGGAAACATCAAAATTTAAGGCTAAATTGTTCCCTAGATGATCCAACACATTTTGGTTTGGGCGTTTTATCTCTAGCTACAGATAATCTCTCTCCATTCTGAGCTCTTTCCCAGCAGTGGAAATGAAATACAAGCAAGAAGGAAAAAAGTGAAAACCGCAAGTCAAAAAATCTCTTCTGAACTGATGATGGTAGTAGAAAATTTCAAGTGCCTCATTCTTTTCTCCTCCCAACTGTTTCACTCTCAACAGTATTGGCATCTGCTCCAAGAAAGTCCCTTAGTATTTTCACTATATATTTCCTGTAAGCACTTAACGTGACACAATATTCATTCTTCTTCCTATCGCTATTTCAGCCAGGACTCACCTTCTTTGCTTCCTTAGAAAAGTCTTTCCATGCCAAGCAGTCCTCCCCCATGCGAGGGCGGTTGTAAACACACTGCTCTATCCAGTGGCACCTCGGTGACAACCAAAACAAACCCAGGGGCCGTTTCCAGACAGATACACACAGGCCACAAAGCAGGGTCCTGGCGAGAGGACCTTTTTTTTTTTTTTTTTTTTTTTTTTGCCAGTGTTCAACATCTCTCTCAAGGCTGCTACTTCTCTACATTGAACTATATCTACTATATCTGTATATATATTTTAAATGTTCATTAGAAGTTTGGGGGTTCTCCCTCTCCAGTGAGCTGCAACAGTTCATTTTCGTTCAGTAGCATCTTACAGAGAGTCAGGTTTCCATGGAGGAAGAGTTGGGATCCATTCCCACACACACCCCTCCACTTCCACAGTCAGAATAGGCTCTTTCAGCTGTGACATTTTATAGGAGGATTATTTCCAAATCAGTAACCTGGTACACCTGGATGAGCATGCAGGCACCTGTAGGAATTGTTCCCCCAGAAATGCAGGATCAGATGCCAGGTATCCTTCTGCTTTCCAAGTACAAAATCTCTGTCTTTTCTTTCAGGTCAGCAATCAGTGCAAGGCAAACACACCATGCTTGTGGCAACCAGCTTGCCACTCTGCATCCAGAGAGGAGCATCAGGCTCAAAAGCCTAGTGGGATTCTGAACAGTTTGAATCAGAAACCAAGGCTGGGGCTCAGTTTTAAACTACGCATCAAAACAACTCATCCCTTTCCAATGCAAAAGGGAAAAACTCTATTGAACAGCCTCAAAAGTGCAGAGACCAAGCACTACTTGCACTGCTTCTTTTTTTCTTAATTAGGACTTCACCTTCAAATAACAAGTAAATTCTCCTCCCGACTCCTGTTGTTGGTACCTGCTGTACTAGGTGATAGGCACTTGCTCACGAAAACCAAGCCCGTTAGCTCAAGGGCAGCACCATAAGACTCTAGAGAAGATGATGTTGAAGACAAGGGAATTTTATTCCTGCAAGGATTCATTACAAGCCACTCCCTTCTCCCGTTTGCTCTCCCCCCAACAAAGCATCTGCTATCAAAATTTATCTACCGCATCAGACGAGCAGCAGGATCCCTGCCCTTAGGCAAAATGGAAAGATCAGAACTGGATTTCGGTGCAAACATGGACTGAATAGCTGGCTTCCCCTCACCTGCTCATGTGCCGGCCCTTCTCCTGAGCCAGCCGGTTAAATATTGAAGGAAAAGCATGTAGCAGCTCCGATTATGTGGAACAAAAATTAATTGAGGGCAGAAGTCTCCGATTCAGCTTTCCATTTATTTTTCCACAGCGCATTATATCTGAGCGTGGGTTGCAATGCAGACACCTGCAGGGAAAGCAGCCCACCCCATCCATGGCAGTGATATTACCTGTTTTTATTTGTCTTTCTGGTTAAAGTTTCCGTTTTGGAGGAGTGTTATTTATTTATTTTTAAATCAGCAGTGCCCAGAGGCAGATGCATGCAGTGTTCCAAACCCGGATCGCTCTTCCTGACATTTTAAGCTACACATTTGGAGCTCAGCAATTGGAAAAACAATAATTTCCCTTCAAAATAGACCTTAAATAAGACACAGAAAAACAAAATTCATTTTAGCAGACTCTCAGGACACTATTACAGAAGCCCACACCCTTCCTTAAGGGCTGAGCGTCTGCCCCCTTGGTTTGCACTCGGGTCTTGCTGACAAAAATCCTTCCATTGTTTAAAGCCATTTTGGCCCATGGGAAAAATACAGGGAGCAGCCCTTCTCTGGCACCGAAACAGGCCAGATAAGGGAACGTTTTTTCCACTTATGGTTTCTAGGGTATCTCAAGCCATGCCAATGCTGGGAACCTGCGGCGGCCGAGGTTGTGCAGGCGCAGGGTGGGCAGCATCGCTCTCCTGGGGTGAATTTGGGTGCTGCAAAGAGATGGCACTAAATTGAGGGTCCCATTTTCCCCCAGGTGCCTATGCAAACACTACAGTGTTACACAGCTCCGAGATGTGCTTGGGGACACCAGCATTGCCTGCAGGAATTACAGTCCAGAGGGACTGAGCTCCCTTTTTATTTCCATTTCCCAGCTCCTCCTACCACCAGGAGTCCTGCCTTGCTCCTTCTGTTTTAACTTCATGGCATCTTCAGCCACAGCAGCAGCATCCCATAGAGCCTCCACAAAGAGCAGCATAGGGGAGGAAGGGGCAGTGCACGGTGCACCCGCGCTGTGAGATGATACGGGCACGGTGTCACCTCCAGGAACGCACGGTCACGGCCCAGTCCGCTGCACCAGCACTGATGCTGGGAGAAAACAACAGCCTCACGGTTAGACACAGCAATTCAGCTACCAGCTGCAAAGGCCCAGGAAGGACAGCGGGATGCATCAACACAGAGAAGAGGAGGCACCTTGGTGAGGTGAGACAGCAGGAGGCAACATCAAGGAGCCCATGAGCACCAGGGACTTTGTCCCAAGCCACGAGACCAATGTCACCAAGGGCAGAACCACCTCCTTGCTCCGAACATCCAGATAAATGGGCAGTTACACACGCCAGTCAGCGTGCCACGAGGAGGGGGGGTAAGAGAAAGATGATGTGGAGCTTTTAGCTACTCCTATGGTTGGTCTGGATACGACTGAAATGATTTAGAAGCTTCTGTTACACCTCTGACAGGAAGAATGTTGATTCTGCAGGAGATTTAAGAGAGGCTGCTCTACCCAATCATCTGGCTTATTATTTTTATAAAACAACTGTATTTAGTAATTATAAATAAAATGTCTTCAACTTGAATGCTTAAAGATACTGTTGAATATATCTATAAGCATTTTGATAAACCTCAAAGAATTTAAACAGACGGCATGAAAAGAGCCCTACTGACCCATCCTGAACTTGTCACAAAGCCCATATGTCTGCTCAGGATAGTTTTATCCATCTGCCACTGATGTGCAGAGGGAGGACAGTCAGCAGGGTGTCCTGTGGCTTTGCTGGGAGATTAAAGAGGTGAGACTTTGAGAAAAATGAATTATCCATGCAACAGCGCAGGGAGTTTTGCTCCATCAAGCTTCAACGTCTGGATTTATCATCTAAGGAGTTGCCCTTATGCCCCGGTGAACTCTTCAATGACTTCTTCATTCCAGTGTGAAACCATCCACTTGCGGCCCCTCCATTCCCCGCTCTCCCCTCCACCAAGCAGAAGCTCTGAAAAATTTATCCGCTTGTCCACCTACCTTTTCCAGGTCAAGGTCAAGCACCAGCAGGTAAGAAGGGGGCCCTTCTTATCCCGCGGATGCTGATCAGACAGTAGCAGCCCTAGAGCACAGATGGTCAGACTTCCCTCCCGGGTGCCGACAAGCAGCGTCTCCTGTTACAGGAGGGTCTGGCCATGGGGTCAGTGCAGCGACGTGCCCGAGCTGATACCACGTTGCACTGCGTTGGGCTGAACTCCTGCTCCCGGCAAGGGGAAAGGTTTCAAGAGGTAGTTGGTGATGGAGGCTTTAAGCCACACAGCACCAGGCTGTTTGCAACAACGGCGGCAACAATCAGTATCCCTAGGCGCTGCTACAGCTAGGAAACGATCCGGACCGCTCTCCATTGAGCCTGCAGGAATGGTTTCACGTGCTCCTTCTAAAAAGTGTGATCACAATACTCAGAGGGGACAAAACATCCTTAAAGTGCAGATCAGCAGCTGCCTGCTGGACTTCCCTGAGGAAGAGAGTCTCCGCTGACCTAACGGTTGTGCCACAGCCTATTCTTCAGTCCAAGCACAGCTTCCGAGTAACTTATCTTTGACGAACACCAGCAGGCTTAAACAAAACATGGCTTTCTGCAGCTAACATCACCAGCTTCAGTCTTAAATCACACACTCAGAGCAGTCTGTCACTGCCTTGCTTGCAAGGCAGATTTTATATTTCTAAAGTACCTTATTTTTAGGCGCAGCTATCAACCCATACGTCACTATACATGCCCTACTTTCTGTGTTTTCTGCATCTACTCTGGGTCACATTCAGAGATGGGATGTTAGCTTGACTCACCGCTCTGACGATGTAGTCACCCTCATATTCAATTTCATCAAATATCTCCAATTTATTAGTTCTAGAATACAGTTTAGATGCTTCATCTCAACTTGACTACCAACACAAGACTGGAACGGCTGGTATTGCTTTTCCTCCTTGTCTCTCTAGCTCTTACACTGCCTCTGCCACTTCTGCGATCACAAATACTAGGGCTTCCTCGGCACCGGCCTCTCTCCTAGTCCACACATAAATATGAGGCTTAGGTAGCCTGTGCTCTGCCGTCTGAGAGCCATGCCAGGATGTGCCAAGGTACTGAAACGAAGGGCCCAAACTGCAGCTGAGAGTTTCTCGTCAGGGCGAGGGGCACTGGGAGACTCTCTTGGGGGGACCTTCAGGGCACAAATATCTACCCTGCCATTCTATAAGCTCCTCAACAAAATACTTTAGCTCCAAGAAGCAGCTTCACTGGGATGGCAGAAAAATCAGTAAAGAGTCAAATTCAGGTAGTAGGGGCAGCTTAAAGCCAGAAATCTGACTGGGCTGACGGTGGAGATGGTCCTTTTGTACCGCTGTCAGCGGCACCTTTGGTGGGCTAAGCAAGTCAGCAAGCAGAGCCCATCCAGCACAAAGTCCCCCTTAATATCACACAGCCTGAACTCTCACTCAAGGCATCAGTAATGAAAAACCAAGTCCCATGCAACCTCCCAAATCTCCACTTAGCACCATCAAGTACAGAAAATGCTGATGTAACTAGGCACTTCAGAGGCAGTGAAGCACCTAGATAACCCACAGGGCTCCAGGTACCTTCAGTCTTTCACCTTTACTGTGTATTCAACCTCTGAGGGGTTTAGCAAGTGACTAAGCAGAATTTTTGCCTGTTTAACATTGCCAACACCCAATATAGCTGCATGGAGCCACCGCAGAGCGATGCTGACCTGTGGCACACAGGTCATTAGAGGCTGCCATGGCTATTCTGTAACATCACATGTAGCCGATGGGACCAAACTAAGGCAATAGGCACAGCAGAGCAAAGCCGTGCAGCTCCAACCCTCCCTCCTAGGCTGATCCCTTCCTTCTCTTCCCCAAACACCAAACCTGTTGCTCCTGCCCCTTCCTGCTCAAGGGCAACGCGTCAAGATGTAGGGTACTGAGCAGAGCCCTCCCCTGCAGAGTGGAGACAAGGGCTAATGAGCAGATTCACATGGGAGCTCTCTTGGCAACGCAGGGTGAGAGGAAAGGAGGGGGAAATTGCAGCTTGCTTGTTTGTGTGTACGTAGGGTGGCATTTCCAGACCTATAATTGCTGCATAATGAAGTTAGCAATGGAGTTCAAGAGCTATGATTCATTCAGGCCAAAAACCATGAGTCAGCCCCCAAAGAATCATGAGATGTTAAAATTATATACATTTAATTTGAGCTTGACAAATACGAAGGAGCACTATAACAGCACAGTGTTTCTGCAGAGCTCCAAACATGCAAATATCCCCCCACTCCTCCTCGGAGCAGCCGCAGGGCCAAGGCACCAAGTCAGTCCGTGCTGCAAATCATTTACACCGGCCACCCCTGCACGGCTCAGGTTATCAGCCCAGCTCCAAGGAGGCACCTGATGCTCGTTCTCGCCCAGTGCTCAAACTGACTGACCGGGGAGAGGTGACAAGGTCCCATCTAGCCCAACAAGAGGTCCCGACACACTGTTTTTGTGGACCTGAGAGGAGGGGAGTGCTCCAGACTCCTGCTCCAACGCAAAGACTGGACCTGTGTCTGGGGAGGGCACTCAGGCTGTCCAAAGCAAAGCACAGAGCTGGGGTGGAAAGAGAGTGCAGATCTCTGCAGGGGGAAGAGCAAGACACAGGGCCAAGCTGGAAAGCACCTGCAAGCCACAGAGTTGGGCTGACTGGTACGAGGCAGCACAGAGAAATCCACAGGAAAAATAAAATATTTTCTAACCTCCATTGAGTGATCAGGTTTACACGGTGCCCTGTATTCTGTGCATATACAGCTTGCATATATGGTGAGAAAAGTTATTCTGAAATGAGATGGGGTGTGAATTCAAAGCAGAACAACTATTCTGGGTTAACTCCCCAGGTGGTTTCTTAGTCTAGAGCAACAGTACCTTTTTCTAGTTTAATTCACTTCAAAAATAGACTAGGCCAATGGTTCTGATCTGCAAGGCCATGGTATCCGGCCTGCCACTTTTAGCCTATCTTTAATTAGATGCTGGGCATGGGGACACAGTGGTCTCCGGGATACAGACTTGAGAGTCCATATCCAGCAGCACTATCTTAACTGGACCAGGAGGTAAAAAACAGCAGCAACAAAATCAGCTCCAGGAGGGTCTGCCCACCTACCTGCTCCTCAGGAGCTGTTGCACGAGAGCTATTCCTGTTACTGACACACACAGACCAACTCCGGCCTCTCCTGCCTCTTGGTAAAACACAGTAATGGCCCATGCTATAAAGCAAACAGCAACACATTAAACCGACAACATGTACCTTGCACGGAAGCTAAAGCCTGAAAGCCATTTTTGTTTGAGGTTTATTTGAATCTACCATTTATTAAACTTCTATTTGGTCTCGTTAATCACAGCCCTATCGAGCGGTTACAAATGCAAACAGAAAAACGCACCCGACAAGTGCACTTCTTGTTTTGTCCTGCTGCTACTGGAATCACAGAAAGCTATAAAGCAGCAATGCCCAGCTGCCTTTCTGGTGCTTTTCAACCAGCTCCCATGAGATGAAGTCAGCTATGTATGCTGGAGAAAAAAAAAATCATAATTTTCCCTGCCAACTAGCAGCACTCAAGGGAAGCACATAGCATGGAGCCATGCAAGAGGAAGAGCATCGCAGGGAGAGCAGAGGGCAAGGCACAAACTCCTCATCTGCCTCGCAGCATCCCCGGTACCCTGCATCACTGCTTGGATGCTGCTCTAGAAGCAGGGACAGCCAAGGTCCCTTTGCCAAAGGCTCCGTGTGCCAGACTCCGACCTGCACCTCCCGAGCCAGCAATGGCACCTGACCCACGTCAAACCACGTCACGTTTGTTCCCTTAGTGGTCCTACAGCTAATATTTTTAATATTTTTTTTTCTGCTTGCTCCTGTGGCTCTGTTGACCACAGTATCTATGTGCATTTGCGAGACTTGTGAGCAGAAGGGTCCATCAGGAAGAAATGCATGGCTCTGAGAGCAATATTCGCCCAGCTAGCAGCAGTGCTGAGGGCTGCTGCCCGGTTCAGACCCCTGCTCCCGGCTGCCGCTTCCACCTCCTGCAGCCACAGACCGGCCGCAGACGTCATGGCATGGGCCAGCAGCCACGTGGCGGCAGGACGGGAGGCCTGGGCCACCAGCGTTTGCCAGCAGTGCCAGTTCCCTGCTGAAAATGGACAAACACAACCTCAGGTCACCTCTGCCATCAACAAGCTCTTGCTGATGAATACTTCTAGTTCTGCCAGGAAACTTGGGCTCCAGTGTTCACTTCTCTCCTCTCTCTCCCCAAGTTTGATAGTCCTTCCTGCAGCCTTTGCTCATTCCTGGAGGCCAATTTCCACCCAGATACTGTACCTGCCCCCACACCCCTCTACCCATCCAGCACAGCGCACAGGTTCTGCTCTCATTTCAAGAGCATCAATTTATAGAAATACGCATCTCTCGAAGTGCATACACATATTGAAAGGACAAAACACATTTGGCAGCGAGCAGCACCCACGTGCAAACAAAGGTGCATCGCGGCGCGGGCAGGAACGGCGTGCAGCACCGCCTGCACGAACGCGCACAGGAGCACGTGGGACACGCAGGAAGACAGACAAGTAGATTAATAGAAGAAGACAGATTTCTAGTAAGATTGCGATAAGCCTCTTTAAACATCCCTAAAGGATGAGCCAGCTGGCAAGGCCATCCCAGGAGGTGGTATAACTTGACTAACAGCCTCGCAAAAAGCCAGCAGCTGACCCCTTCCACACATGCCGGCACTCCCGCGGCCCTCGAGGCAGTGAGGACGCCTGGATGCTTCTACACCTGCACTGCATCTCAGCCCCTGGTTACAGTCTGCCCTGCACAGCCTCAAATATTCTCAATAAGCAGACGAGAGCCAAGGTCGGGCTGCCCACGAGTACCAGCAGAACCAGCTTGTGCCCCAGTTCCTCTTCCAGCGCAGCCACCAGCTTGGTCCCTCTGTCACCAAGTCCCACTGATGCCATCCCCAGCCCAGGCCACCCGCCTGTCCAGCTGGTAGGGACGCGGCAGAGGTGACAGGGAAGCCTTGGGCACCCCCTGCCCTGCTGGGGCTCCCAGACCCTTCACACTGGGACGAGGAAGGGAAGGGGAAGACCAAGCAAGCCAGGAGAACATCCCTGCTTTGCCAAGGGACAGCGCCTGCCCGGCAGGGAAGCTCCTGAAGACAAGCGAGGCAGGAGCAGCAGCCACGATAGCGGAGAGAATTCCCTCCATCCTGTTCCCAGTGCTGTGATAAAAGTCTAGAAGTATCCGACAAAGCAAACATTACCTGGGGCTGCAAAGGTTTTTCAAGTGACTAATAACATCGGCGAGTTTGTTTGATATCAGGCAAGATTTTCTTTCTGAGCGCTTACGCCAATTAGTTAGTGATATAATTTGCCAACTGAGGTCACCGAATCATTGCTTAGCTGTTTCAAATGATACAAGATGAACTATGGGGCAATTTCCAGCTGAATGAGTGATTCAAAATAGTGGTTCTTAAATATCTGGCAGAGAATTTGGCCTACTGCATTTGACAGGATCATTATTTTTCCCCCAAAAAAGAGACTGACCTCTTTTAAACTCAAGAAATTAATTCTGTACAGATATAGGACCTAATTTTATTATTTTAACCTTGTTTCACGACCATTAAAAAAAATGAACAGTTGCCAAACTGAAGTCAGACAGACAGATAAAAGCAAAAAACGGAGGATCAGACCCAAAATTAGCTTAAGGAAGGCCACAGTCCAAACCCTACTTTGTCACACGAGGACAAGCTTCGTTTGTAAGGATGAAAATACAAAAGGAATAACATTCTCAGAAGACCCTTAGCACAATCCCTATATTTTCATAGGTTTATATAAAATCAAAATGAGACATCCCCCATTCACAAAGGCTTCGTTATTTGTTAACCTCTGTCTATGCAAACAGCACTCCAGTAAACACCGGTTGATGTTTTTCTTCTTGCTGGATGAAATGCGCCTAGAGGCAATAGGCATTTTATAAATTATTAAACCAAGTAAAAATAACGTTCCAACAACGTGGCCGCAGAAACGATACAATGCGACACAGACGCCGGGGAGCTGGTACAAGTGGTACCAGCGCAGTCACACAGAGTCACTTCTCCAGCACCCGAGGACTGGACAACACGACATTGTTCGAAACGAGCAACCAGGACACGCAGTCTTGAGAGGAGAGAAAGAAAAACAGTAGTATCTCAGTATTCCATCAAATGCACCCGAAGTTCTTAAGAACCTTGGGATAAGAACCTTATTTGTGTTAGGAAATATTCATTTATGTCCTTCAGTCAGAGGCAAAATAAGTATTTTTTCCAATGGAGATCTCAGGACCTGATACAAACCGCATAAAAATGAGCCAGTGAAAGAACTTACACCAATATCCACAATCTTTGATCAAACCCCTACTACAGAGATTAAACAAAAGGATAAATAGGAGGCATTCTTTGTGTTTCGGGTTTAATAAGTCTTTTACAATGAGCACGATCTCCCTCTGCATTAAACTCTGCTCCAGATTGAAAGAGCCACTGGGTTTTCGGCAATAACAACACTTGGCCCCTCCATCTGTGAAAAAGCACTCGGCATTAATGAGAGGGCTCAGGGCGCCCGTGCCCAGCGAGGGTCAAGGTGACGGCGAGGGCAGGCGAGCCCGGCTGCGCTGCGGCTCCCGGGCGGGAATGCGGGAAGGCTCCAAGGAAGGAGCCTTTCTCAGGCTGGCAAACTTTGTGCTTTCCTGGGCAGCTTGCGAGGTGGAAGAAAAGTTTCACTGCTCTGTAGTTTGGAACATCCTCCTCCTTGTGCAGAGCTCTCAGGCGGAGAGGAGACCTTTCTGCATCAGGAACTGATGCCAAAAAGCAGGAACTTGGTTTTCTAACCAACTGACGGCCCTCCCGAATGCCACCCAGGGCTAAAGGTACCGGCCACGGCGGCCTTCTCTGCCTCTATCTGAAGGAGACTCTCTCCATGAAAGACCTTCACCATCTCCCAGGGAAAGCCCACGCATCCCAGGAATTACGAACCATAATCCCATGGGTTTATGTTGGCTCAAGTATTTCCCCCACACACACCTGAGCAATGCCAAAAGGGACAGAATTTTAAGTACAATAAGCAAAACATCTCCGTGGGCAAAAGCATCTTGGGTTCCTTGGCAGCTGTGTGACTGTCCCCTGCAGAAATGTGCACTTCAGCACGCAAGCCACCCCTGAGCAGAGCAAACCGCCCTGACGGAGCAATTACCGCCCCGCTGCCACACGCGTTCGGAGAAGGTCGGACAAACGCAGAGCGAGACGAGGCGGGCGCCGCGTCCCGCCCGAGCGCGGAGCCGAGCGCGGCGTTCCGGCGCGGGCTGCGCGGAGCTCCCGAA